>CM029373.1:22803067-23008841 GCA_017165825.1 Hepsetus odoe | reverse complement strand
TATGGAATTCTGTATCGTTGTCCGCATATTGATTTGGCAAAGTTTTACACCGGATGCCCTTCCTGACGTAACCCTCCCCATTTACCCGGGCTTGGGACCGGCACGAAGAAATACACTGGCTTGTGCATCCCTAGTGGCTGGGTTAATGCAATGAGTATATATGTAGGTAAATTAATTAGTGACAGAACTAATGGCACAAAGTATTCACTCAACACTCATGTGATAAAAGCAATTAGAAGCAATTGTAGTGGATAAAAATCCCTCCAACTGCAAATGTTTGTCAATGACATTCTTTCAAAGGACAACAGGATGAAGTAAAAAAGAATACAAATGTCGGCTCCACATTACTTTTTAGCTGAATTGCTAAATTTGCTCGCATACAAAAAGCTTTATGTGTAAATGGAATGTATGCCATGGAAATAAATGTTTAAATATTCTGCTCTCTCCCAGTGACAACACACTTCTGCAAGCAAAGGGTCTATCTGTAGCCATGGCGACAGCAGGTTTCCTTCTTCCTCTGGACAGAGGCAAGGGCATCCTAAAGTTTACCCATGTACTGAAACCCCTTGCCTTCATTAAGAGTGCCCCCCACATTTCAAATTTCATGAAATGACTCTGCATAATTAAGAGTCAGTGGGGAGGAACAACTTTGAGGAAAGAGGTGGCAGTAAGCAGTGGAGATTGTCCATGCCTGCAATAAAACATTCACAGAAATCATGCTACATCTTTCCCTAACCATGTTCCAGGGCCTCATGATGTTTTTCATTAAGGTCGTGGAAAGATGTGTAGGAGAATTCATTAGGACAAGCTAGACAGAGACTAACTACACCTACAATAGACTACAGACTGTGTAATGGTATTAATGTGGGTCAGCCGTAGTGACAATACAATATTCTGAAGCTGTTTGGTCATTCAGTCAATCTGACTTGACCTTGGAGGCTAAGGAAATCACCCCAATTGTAGATTGTAGAACAGACATTTCACTCAAAGGGACATTTCACTCAATGTAATACATCCCATTGCTTTCACAGAAAGGCTGCGTGAAGCCGGGGCTCATTCAGCTCCATCACAACCAAATCGCATTATTATGGAAAGCTTTGACCATTTGCTCATGCATACTAAGCTAGCGGTGAATATTAATTCTGTTATTAAATATATTTTCTGGGTATCCTTCTGAACAAAAATGAATTGATTAATTCTACTTTGCTGAGAGGTATATAATGTGGAGTGAGCAGATCAAAGCCAATCTTAATTGGAGACCAAACATTCAACCAGAGCACAGCATGTCTGACTTTCAGGTTCTGTAACTGCTGGGTGTAAAGGTAGCACTGATCTCTTTGAGAGCCTCTAACTTTGTATTGTGACTAGGGAAAGGCTATTTCATCTTTTAAATGGGCTGAACTAAGGTAGCATTCTAAATGCTGCTCTTAACCCACTGACAGGTGATTTATCACATAAATTTGTTTCTTCTGAAGCAAAAACTGGGCAAAAGCTCACACCCACTAGTGATTCTGAAATAACCAATGATGCCTTCATCGCACTCAGTCTGGACAAGCCAAATGAATCTTATTCACACTTTGACACAACGTAAATGGCATGCATTTCATGCTTCTTTGCTCCGGTGCCTCTTAGAAAACAAAAGTGAAAAGGCACAAGGCCCTCATTTTTGGCTGGGAATAGAACCCTATCATGTTATTTTCACACCCAGATAAACTCTAGTATGGTCTTGTTTTGAATATAAGGATAACCATCTTTGAATCAGGCATTTCAATAACGTTTTCTCTGTTAAATACCATGAAAAAATATGACACATCCCTCTGATGTACCAAATCTAAAGTCCTTAAGTTTAAAGCTTAATTTTTTAGTATTTACCCCCTCACCCCATATCAAAGAGATTTCTTTAGACTCCCTTTTCAGTTTACGGAGCCTGATGATGACTCATTCTAAGAAGGTGGAGTGCTGGTGGTAGTATACTTGCCTACAGACACAGAGATCGCAGGTTCAAATCCCACCTCCAGCACTACCGCCATTGGGCTCCTGAACAACACCCTTGACCCCAAGTGGCTCCAGGGGGGACTGTCCCTGTAGTTTAAAAATGTAAGTTGCTCTGGATAAGAGCATCAACTAAATGCTGTAAATGTAAATGGATCCACTTGAACTGCATTATGATGACTCTTGTAATGTGTTGCGTCAGCAGTCCCAGTGTTGGTTGTTGTACTGCACGACACACAAATCATCTCTTCAAAGGGTATGTCACCAGTTTTCTTCTTGAATTTCATTCTAATTTAGAGATTGAATGCAAAGTTTATGTGGGTTTGACATTATATTAACAATTCTTGTACTTTTTTTTATTATTGTTCTTTATAGTGCTGGTGATAGGAACCAGGGGTTGCCATGTCTGCTACCAGTGCAACCACATGTATATGTTCCAAACAAAACATCAGGGTTTGTATTTGTAACATGCAAAACGTTTTTCATGAGGTAGCTTTTAAAGTTATTAAACTCTTCTGAAATCAGATTCCTATAACTATAACTCCTATAACTAATTGTGAACAAAGCAAATTTCTGTTTGTCTGGAAGAGCTTTTCACATCAAACCACTCTGAGTCATCTTTTTAACAAATTAATCTTTCGGCGTTGCCAATTTTAGGGAAAAACAGCCTGAAATCCACCTTTAACAAAGCCTTATTTGCCAGATCTTGTACAGACTCATCTCATCTGCTGACCTCCTGCAATCACTCACTTTTTGACTTGCTCTGCTCCAAGCTTGACAAAATGAATGATGACACAGTGTTTCAGCTTTAAACTGCAGAAAGACTGTGTGCCCACATGGAAATGTCAGCCCCAATCTCATCTGAACTTTAAACAGTTGTCAGGGATAAGAGAATGAAATAAGATGAAGTTACTGACTAATGCATTTTGATCAATCGGTGGAATGACCCACTCTGCCAGTGCAGTGTTTTAGGGCATTTGCTCACTCATGTTTGGTAGGAGTAGATTATATTCAGTACACTCTCTGTACCCTTAGGCTGCTGTTGTCACCCTGGCTCTGTCATCCTTCAAATTCAGTTCTTAGGTCCACCTGCTGAGCGGCGATTGCTGTGTGGGACTGTAAGACAGACAGGTCTAACCATTTTGTTTTGCAAGTCGGTGTCATCTCATTAAAGGGGAGGACCATAAAAATTCTAGCTAATAGTTTTCTTTCTCGGTGCTCCATTGACAGTCAGACAGCTGACAGATTCTACCATTAAGATAACAGGTTCTTGTTTCTTCGGTTTCCTCTCTTTGTGGAATATGTGTGTATATGTAGGGCCACAAGAGCAGACATGTGGCAGCTGTCTGTCACTGCAGGGGATAAACCACTGGAAGAATCCCATATTGGTGCTCGCTCCATGGGGTGGCAGGATATTGGAGGCTTGCCCCTTTGGCCAAGCCACACATAACTAGTTTCATCGGTGTAGTTCTTTTCTGTGTGTTTGGTAAAAACGGAAAGAAAGAAGCAGGGATGAAGAGCTATTTGATTGAAAAAATTTCTGAAAGTCTTAAAGTCTGAGTTTGATGAGTGCTCATCAGGAAAAAAATTAATTCTAAATGTCAGTAGCCACCTCATCACTAAGCAGCTGTATTGATTGGCATATTCTGTCTCCACCCAAACACTAGTCAGAACCATCAACTGAAGTTAATAATAGATTCATTAAGGTGAATCACTGATGATGTAAAAGGAACTGGTGTTTTTATTTTGTTTTTCTTTTCACAGCACGATGAAAAAGAAGGTGTTTCTAGTTTCTGCATTGTGGGGTTCACAGATTCTTCAGAATTTCAGAGTAAATATCACTGTGTTCCTATTCTGCTGCTATTCTTCTGATCTGGTTCCTTGCTGGCAGCATATATATTACCTGTTTTTTGAGGGAAATAAAAATAAAATCTCTTCAGAATGCCTAAACTCATTTGGTCATATATATTCATCCAGCCTTAACTTATATATGTACCATACATGTATGTAATATCTAAATACAGGTAAATGCATCTATGTACTCTGCTGGATTTAAGTTCACATTCTTTATCAATCCACTGTAAATATGACAGATTTAGTCTCAGAGATTAACCTCTAAAAGGCAGCTGGAGATGATTCCATCCAGCCTGTCTCTCTGAAACATTACAGCTAATGTGATTTCTCTGGTGTGTGTAATCTCTTATTTGACATGGCTGAAGGCCTCAGACTCCCCCGTCTGTTCTGACTTTACAGAGCCGACTGTCACCTTGAACTTAACCGTATCTGCTGTCTCTTCAAGACCTGGAAAAGCAAATACAAATACTCACACATTCCCTGCAGACAATCTAGAACTTTCCCCACTCTCTCCTCTTTTAGTCCAAGCTTGCATTTAAAAATAAAAAAGACCAATTTGAACTCCGTTTTCAAGGTGCTCATGTAAGAACATTAAACATTAGAATGTTCCACACGGTGACCACTGATGTAATGCAGGTCCATCTCCGACATTCCTCATGACTTTCAAAATTCATTACAGATCTGTGTCTTGCACGGAGGCTGTGAGGAGGGTTCTAAAATATTGCAGATTTTAAGCAAGATCAAAACTGACAACGAAGAAAAGTCATCCAGCTTCTAATGAGGAATATGTCGATAAAGATCAGATTAATTGATGTTCAGGGAGCAAAACACATCTCCACAGGAGGGGAAAGTATATTTCAATGAATTATAAATATAAATTATAAAATGTCTTGTACCACTGAGGGTCCCTGGTTTTTCTCCATTGACCCCCACCCCCTTGCAGGCACACAGTCAGCTACTCGCTCATAAACACATGGATATAAATCACTCAATCGGCTGGATATATAAGAAAAGTATATGGCGCGAGTCTGCCATCTGCTGTTCATTTCCCAGTTAAATAGGACATTAAACTGTTCTCCAGTTATAACCAATCTGTTGTTTGGAATGTGTTGTTTTCTGGATAGAAATCTTGTGACAGCAACTGTGGGCCTGTGAAAAAAATCCCTTCTCTGGACAAAAGGCCTCTGATGACATTTAAATTGTTTTGGCTTAAGTTATCATATTTATTGCATGTGCATTTCAGTGAAGCAGCAATGTGCAATGGAATCAGTAATAAAGATTCAATGGTTCACTTTACTGCAGGAGGCACAAACATAATAAACATAATCAACAATCAGGATTTGCTTTATAATGAATTAAAGATCCATATGAGCTCAGAAAAATACTGAATTAAAGCTCATGTCAATTAAATTACTTCTAGGAGTACAGTGGTGAAAAGATAAAACATGCCAAATCATTATGGTATTTTTATTATTGCAGTTGTGTGTGTGTGTGTGTGTGTGTGTGTGTGTGTGTGTGTGTGTGTGTGTGTGTGGGTGTTCTTCCTGATATACTTTTGCCCAAAATGCAATGCAGTTATTTTGGGAGGATGCAACAGCTTACATTATGATCTGTGCTGAACAATTTTGTGACAAATTCACCCTTTAAATGAACAAATGATGTGGGTTTGCTTGCTTGAAATAGAGTTAATTTTAAAAAATGTATAAAATGAATGCACTGGATAGATAATGGTGTTGCAGCAGAATCGTGCATCAAAATGCTTATCATTCAGTCAAACTAGCTCATATTATTAACTGCAAATGTGATGGAAACTAAATGCCTCCCTTTATAGGATTGCTTAGGAAATGGCTGGTAACATATCAATTGTCTTTTAAAAGACATATGCTGCAGAAGAGCTGAAAAGCACCCAGCAACTGTTGCTAAGCAGTGACCAGATGAATAAGGAAAGTGAGTTTGGTCTTAAAATCTGTCTAACTGGCTCAGTTCCTGAATTTCTGTCCCTGCTCTGAAGTAAGCGCATGACTCTGGTCTATTACTGTACACTGCTGATGAAGAGTCGTGTGCAGCAGACAGTATACACTAGTGAGTTATCCTGTATTTGGTGCAAACTGTGCTTTTTAAAATACAGCCCCTGGGGTTTATTCAAGCATAGGTGAATGAGGATGAGGACAGAGCGGGGCTACAAATAAGACACCGCTGAGCAGGATAAGTATTACTTATTAATACATTAATTCCTGATCTTTAAACATTAA
The DNA here is from genome assembly GCA_017165825.1 of Hepsetus odoe. Lineage (NCBI taxonomy): Eukaryota > Metazoa > Chordata > Actinopteri > Characiformes > Hepsetidae > Hepsetus > Hepsetus odoe. Next base: position 23,002,743 of record CM029373.1, on the reverse strand, counting down.
CGGCTGGAATAAGTGTCTTTGATGAAATTAATTGAAATTTGACTGGAACTAAGAAAATAAATTGCTGAAATTCACTGATCTCAGTAACATTTGTGTTTGTTTTCTAGGTTTACCAGAGCTCAGGACAAGACATAAGATATTTTTGATTGGATCCAGCCAGTTTGTAAGCTGACACAAAAGGACTATAGCAGCATACTTTTTAATAGAGGTTCCTTGGCTCTGGGATCCATAAAATAAAACAAGGCTTCATGCAAAAGATAAAAAGTGGAATCTTTTGTTTTATGAAGACTATTCTGTTAGCCCTTCATACTCAGGGTTCAACCCAGGAGCCTCCTACTAGGCTGGCAAGCACCTTACCACTGAGGCACATAATGAATATGGTCAAACAGTCATGGACGGATGGATGGATGGATGGCTGTTCTGCAGCCAAATGTGCAAATATGTCTATGTCAAGAGAATGTCTTTTTATATATTTTAATATCATAATAACTGATCAATGATAAGCATGCTAAAAGCCCAATTGTTATAATTGTTATAAACAGTTTCCATTACGAGCTCCGGTTTCTCCCCATGGTACAAAGGCAGGCACATCAGGTGAATTGGAGGTGCTATAACTGAATGAATGAGTCACCCTTAACACCTCTAATACTGAGTAGCTTGAAGAGGCAGCATGCAAGTTTCAGTTTAATTGTTCATGTAGTGGCTGAAAAACAGTTATTTGCATTTTTATAGTGTTTTTCATGGACTAATTGGCACCACCTCTAGTTTACTACCTTAAGATCAAATGAATCTTAAAATAGTTGTTTTTTCTTGTTTTGTTTTTTTTGAGAACTGGGGAAAGTAATCAAGAGCTGTAGGCCTAAACTAAGCTCCACTTTGACGACATTAATTAACATTCTTGTGGCCATGTTGTTTATAAAGCTTTTTTTATGACAATTATTGACCTTCAGACTTTGGTAGTGGCTTGTTAAAGCAAGAGAATGCATCCTACCACACTGCAAAATGTTCAGAAAATGTTGGGGGAACGAGACAAAGAGTTCAAAGTATTAAAATTACCCAGATCTCAATAACGTTCTGACCCATAGAGGCCAGATCTCTCAAACCTACAGGACTTAAAGGGTCTACTGCTAATGTCTTAGAGTCATATACCACAGCACACTTACAGTGCCTTTCAAAAGTGTTCACCCCCCTTGACTTTTAACCTATTTTGTTACATTCCAAGCTGTAATTTTAATTTTAAAAAATAAGAAACTGAAAATTGCCATGAAGCCCCTAAAAAGTCCTGGTGCAACCAATTACCTTCAAAAGTCACATAATTAATGAAGTGAGGTCCACCTGTGTGCAATCTAAATGTCACATGATAAGTGTCAGTATAAACACACCTTTTCTGAAAGGCCCCAGAGGCTGCAACACTACTAAGCAAGAGGCATCACACGATGAAGACCAAGGAGCTCCCCAAACAAGTCCGGGACAAAGTTGTTGAGAGGTACAAGGTAGGGTTGGGTTATAAAAAATATCCAAATCTTTGATGATCCCCCGGAGCACTATCAAACCCATCATCTTCAAATCGAAAGAACATTTTACCACAACAAACCTGCCACCCACCAAATCTCACAGACCGAGCAAAGAGGGCATTAATAAGAGAGGCGGCACAGAGAGCAAAGGTAACCCTGAAGGAGTTGCAGAGTTCCACAGCAGAGACTGGAGTATCTGTCCATAGCTCCACAATAAGCCATACACTCTGTAGAGCTGGGCTTTATGGAAGAGTGGCCAGAAAAAGCCATTACTTAATGTTAAAAATAAGAAGGCACATTTTGAGTTTGCCAAAAGGCATGTGGGCGACTCCCCAAATGTATGGAGGAAGGTGCTCTGGCCAGATGAGACTAAAATTGAACTTTTCAGCCACCAAGGAAAATGCTATGTCTGGCGCAAACCCAACATATCCCATCACCCCAAGAACACCATCACCACAGTGAAACATGGTGGTGGCAGCATCATGCTGTGGAGGGGTTTTTCAACAGCAGGGACTGGGAAACTGGTCAGAGTCGAGCGAAAGATGGATGGTGCTAAATGCAGGGATATTCTTGAGCAAAACCACAGTCAGTCTGCCTGTGATTTCAGACTGAGACGGAGGTTCACCTTCCAGCAGGAAAATGACCCGAAGCATACTGCTAAAGCAACACTCGAGTGGTTTAAGGGAAAACATTTAAATGTGTTGGAATGGCCTGGTCAAAGTTCAAACCTCAATCCAATTGAGAATCTGTGGTCAGACTTGGAGATTGCTGTTCACAAGTGAAAAACCCAATATGAAGGAGCTGGAGCAGTTTTGCCTTGAGGAACAGGCAAAAATCCCAGTGGCAATATGTGGCAAGCTCATAGAGACTTGTCCAAAGTGACAAAGGTGGCTCTACAAAGTACTTACTTTAGGGGGGTGAACAGTTATGCATGCTGAAGTTGTAGGCATGTCCTGTAAATGAAATGATGCAAACTCTCCATCAATCCATCTTAATTCCAGGTTATGAGGCAACAAAACATGAAAAATGCCAAGGCGGTGAATACTTTTGTAAGGCACTGTATAGAGGTCTTGTGGAGTCCATGCCTCAATGGTTCAGAGCTGTTTTGGTGGCATGAGGACATTTTAGATTTTACAAAATTGGTGGTTTTAATGTTCTGGCTGATTGTATGTATGTTTTATATATGACAAACAACAAGCAGGTGTTTTGTGTGTCGTTGATGTTCACACTATCTGACTATGACATCCCTTTTACAAAGCTTTTGCAGGGTTGTTATTCTTTCTTTTTTTCTTCTACTGCAATAGATCTGTATAGATGATAACTTCTAGGTCTAGACATTGTATGACCTGCTTGCTAAGAAGGAAATTAATATTTGATAATTACCTTACATTATATATGGTTTGCTTTAAAACCTTACATTACTAAGCTGCTGACCATGCTGAGCCTAATGTGCCTGTCAGACTGTGTCTATATCCTAGCAACTGAAACTAAGGTTTGCTGAAGAGTATTGGAATGAAACAAAGCATGGGATCCTTGGCATTTTAACCCAGTGTTGGAAGCTTTTTGTTCTTTTATACAGCATTTGTACTGAAGCAGCGGTGGCCTAGTGGTTAGGGATTTGGCCCCTTGATCGTAAAGTCATAGGTTCTAATCCCAGACCAGTAGGTTGCTCTGGGGTACCCTTGAGAAAGTCCCCGTCACTGCTCCCTGTGAAGCTTTAAATAACTGCACACGTGTGTATTGGTGAAAGCAAATGTTGCATTTTGTTGTGCTGTTTTACAATGACAAATAGTCACTTTCACTTCACAGAAATAATGAGTAAGATCGCTTTATTGCAAAAACATTTCAGGTTCATGTTTTCTTTTAGATTTATTTTTTTCCACCTCATGCTAACTTAAAGTGGCACTTTGGCCAAAGTGTAATGTTTAACCACTGCTACATATGGAATTAAGTCTACTCTTGTTCCAATACTAGTGTCAAAATAATTTCTAGAGCAGTTTCTTTTTTCAACGTTAATCCTGGAGGCATGCCGCCCGGCACATCCTAAGCCTACTTTAACACTTCCACTACAGCACAGTAAGGATTTAATGAGCTGATTAGTGGGATCCGATGTGGAAAGCAGTGAAAGCACAGGGAAATCTCCAGGATTTTGGAAACAATGTTCTAGATTGAGATTTTCTGAGATTAAACAATAGGTAAGACCCAGTTTGATAATATAGTTGGGAGGTTCCAGCCTTTGGATTTTATATATTTTTTTTATGTATCTCCCCCTGCAAGCTGCCTAATGCACAAGAATGCTTTTGTGCTAGGAATCTGACAGAAATTATTTTTTCACAGTTGAGAGTGTTTGGCTTCCCAATGTGATGTACTCTAGGTATTGGATTGAAAGAACACAGATGGATGAAAACAGAAACAACAAATTGTGAAATTCTGTCAAACTGATATGGCTGAGGAATATAATGCAGAGTATTGCGTAACATAAATCAGAAATAACTGGTCCTGTCTCATCACGTGGGAGATGGTGAGTTCAGTTTACCATGAGAGTCATCAGAGGCCTTGAGTGAAAGCTTATGCTAGCCCTCCCTCGCTCCCAAATTTCCCACAGAGTAGCAAACATTCAAAACACTGATTCTGTATTGCACTGGACCTTTTAGTTTTCAAGATACAGAAACAAAGGTGTTTCTTTACAAGAGAAGAAAGAGGGTGAGTCTAGTTGGAGAGAGAGCATTAGTAATCATTGTCCTGATAAATTCCAGTAGCTGACAGTAGTGAAATATGCCCGGCATTGTATGTACATGGTCAAATATGATTGAACTATGAATGTTTACAGCCACCTGAAATGAAACTGGAAGACCTCCTGTACCCCATTTTCGTTCAGAGCCTACAGACAGCCTTGTATAACATGGATTTTCTGATGAGAATCGCCTCTAGCTGGCCAGGCATGAGGAAAGGCCATCATTCTTGTTGATAAAAGCCACAGGTAAAAACCCACACAGTGAACGCAGCACAAGGCACATGAGTCATTTTCCCTTTGGATGTCAGCCGAGCAGAATCTGCTGCTATGTGCTGGGTTATCTCTGTCAGCACTGGTGCTCCCCCATGTGGCTCTCTGAATGCAGTTAGACGGGAGCTTGTTAAAATGAGCAACAAGCCTGTCACCACTGCTTCTCCTTAAAATAGAGTTCATGCCACTTTGAAGGGGTTTCTCTGTAACATGTGGCTAGCGTAAGATAGTAAAACAAAACGGTGCATGAACCATGACGTTTGTCCTATAATTCAATCACTGATCAACAACGAGGGAAGAGTAAGAAGGTTTATATCTTATAAACTAACATTTTTAGAAAGAAATGTTGTGGATAGACTTCATTTGTCACGATTCCAGATTGGTGCAACAGTTGGTCATACATCTTGGCCATATCACATCGCGTCAGGAGATCCTGAGCTTCATCTGCGTCTATGCCACAGTCATGAGTGGCCTTGAGTGAAGGAGAGCTGGCTCTTGGCTCAACTCTGGCTCTCTCAGCACACTGTTAGCCAATCCATTACCTGATGCAAAAGAGATGGCAGGGACTGTTCTCCTCCAAGCGTTTTCAGCCATCCAGTGACAATGTGTTAATGGTGATCAAAAAAAAAAAAAATCTATCCAGGAATGGAAATTAGATGTGACTAAACTGGAAAGAAAATGTTTTTTTAAATTCCCTCTACTGACTGAGATCGCCTGTTGCATCAACAGCAAAGGTGTATAAAAGTGTCGGGCAATCTGTACAAAGCATTCTTCAAAACTGGAAAAAGACAAATCTATCAACATGTTGATTATTTATAGCCTGTAGGCATGATTTTCTATTTGTTAAAGTAAAGAGAAATGCTTTTAAAAACGTTTAGAAAAGTTTGAAACACTGCAAATAGCCAGATATTGTGACCCAATCACTCATTAAATATGGGCCACATTTGTACATGAACAAAAGCTGATGAGGTTTTTCAGTTTGGTCACAAACTGAAACTGATGTGAGACTGAATCAAATAATGAAATACAGAGCAGCGATTGGGGTTGTCTCTATCAGGCTGACTAACCGGTGCAGAAGAGATAACAAGGAAATATTCTTACTTTAAAAATGATATAAAATGTATAAAAGGTCTATGGGCCTTAAGTACAGCAATCTTTTTTTGTTTTAATGTTTCACTTTTGGTCGCAAAAGTTTCTCAGTTTGGGTTTTTCAAAGGTTCTAGACTGAGGTAACTAGAAATGACTAATACACAATTTGTTTGTGAGACTTTATTAAAGGAGACATATCAAGCCAAACTCAAACTGAAACTAAAATCAAATGAAGGGCTTCTGTAGGCCAAACCACACTTACCATATGCCACTTTAAAAACCTAAGGCTGCATAAGATGAAAGAGGGGACTTGGCTTGACTTAAAAAAAGACTAGAAATAAAACTAAAACAAAATGACAATTTTACTGTCTTCTAAAACTGAGTATTTTGTCCCATTTTGCGTTCATTTCAGATTATTTAGCGGTGTTTAGCAGCAGCATGATCAGATTAAAATTCAGTTCTTACTGCGTTTAGCTTTAATGGTTTAATCATTTATTTAGCTACATGTGAACCTTGAAAATGTAGGAAATGTATAAATAAAACATTATTTATTCATGATTTCATGATTCTGGAGAACTACACTTTAAAAGTCAGCTCACAGCAGTGTCAGTTCTTTATACATTTTTTTTCAGCGGCACTAACAGCTTGGTGTTTATCATTGCTGTCAGAACAAAATGTCATCCAAAAAATGATCATTTTGCTTAATTTCTTTTTGTTTTAATGTCAGTCTATAGATCACACTCACAATACCTTATGGCTCAAAGTCAGTGTAACAAGATTTTGGTCTAAGGAACTGGGTGACTGGCATGTAAAATGATTTTGCTCCTGTACTGAGTCCTGTCCTCAGCAGCTGAATTTAAAAAAGAAAGAAAGAAAATAAACAGTAAACACAAGTATGAGAGAAGCTTGTTGTCCTTGCTGGCTAACAAACAGAGCCATTCATTACAACACACACTGCCTGCCACATTCCCAGAGTGCTGCTTAGAATCCATACACACACACACACACACACACACACCTTTTCTTTCCTTTGTCTTGAGCAAAAAGATGATGTCTCATTATTTCCCTTCTCTGTGGCTGTTGGTAAGGTTCTGACACTGTGTGTCATCTTCAGCAGGCTTAAGCTGCGCACCAAGACACAACCCCTACAGGGCTTCAAATTAAACGGTCCTCGTCCAGCCGGGAGTTTAGAAACAGATATAGTATTTTCATCATAAATAAAGGAGTGCAAATGACCCAACTCCTCCTGTTTATGATTTATAATAGCCATTATTAGAAGGGAAAGAACTTTCAATGGATGCTGCCTAGATGGTATTATCTTCTTACTTTTTTGAACACCTAAATTTGCCTGTTCATTTCAGACAATGGGTTCAAATACAACAAGTATAATAATATTAATAAAACAATATTATTATAATAACTTCATCTGTCCAAGATCAAGGACCAAATTGTGAACATCAAAGCAGGCCATATGCTGTGTCCCCACTATGCAATGGTTGGTAACAGAGTTGGTCCAAAGAAAGAACTACACAACAGGGTTGTGCGCACCCAGTGCTCACTATTGCGTATAGGAGGAGAAGACCCTTCTGGTTTGAATGAATGCTGGCTATGATAGAAAGATGCCAGGACACTGTGTATCATAGCTTGCTGCATATCAAGCTGCATAGCAGCAGGCCAGTCAGAGTCCCCATGTTAACCACTGCCTACCATCAAAATACACTACAATAAGCATTAGAGGGCATTATAAAAACTGTACCGTGCAGCGGCCTGGTCTTTAAAATCATGTGTGTTGCTTAATCAGGAAGAGACTAAAATGCACTATGGCAAGAAGGCAAGCAGTATGATGCTCCGAGCATTGTTCCACTGGAAACCTGTGGATCCTGGCATTTACTTTCACTTCTTCTCAGCTGGATAATGTAGCTTGTTAGATTATAAAAATTATAAGGCAATAAAAAGACTGTGCTGTCAACATTTCAACTCCCGGTTCTGCAAATCTAGCACTGAATGCAGAACTGATCAGCCGTTTGCTCATCCAGAACATTGCATGAATTCACTTATGACATTAACTGATTATTGAGCCTTAACAGTCTGTGTTAAACCAATAGAAATGTGAAACCTTGTAGTGCTGGATTACAAAAAGCAGATTTAAGAAACATTGATCTAGAGGCTGACACCTACATGAACACAGTGAACGCAGACGTAGCCAGTGTCTTGCCTTGAGGTTTCAGGCATCCAGATCACAAAGAATGTTCTTCAGATGTTGAAAAAAGAGAAAGGTAAAAACTGAGGAGTAAAAATCTTTATAACTGTGTTTGACTGCAGACAGCTGAATAAGGTTTCAGGCAGCTGTTAATGTTTCACATTTTTCAAGGAAAACATCAATTTTTGTCTCCAGCAAGTCTTTATGTAACTTCTGCAGACCTGAAAAGATTCAGTTCAGCTGCATTGAGGAGCATTGTTAGTCCTGTAGAAAAGGTGTCCTTGACTACTGTAAGGTGTGCGCCAATGTAGCAAATCTGACTATAACCAGAACGCAGGGGTGGATGTATGTTAGCTTATGCAAATACAAAAATGTTGTACTATTATTTCATGTGAATACATTCTGGGCATAATCAGACATTATCTTGGTAATTAACTAGCTGCCAAGTCTAATTTTATGTTTCTGGGAATCCTGCTAAAGGGAAAAAGTAGTTTTATTAGTACTAACCACTGTGCCACTTTTACTTGGACTATTGGTCTGGTACATTCTCTGGATCGGACCAAGGCCCCATTCTTTTATACTGCTTATAAACCTTGCCTTGGATGTATCATCAGTCAGCATGGCATGCTATGCCAAACACCTTCAGCTTTTTCTCAGAATTCACTTCAAGCTTTTTGTTCTGCTACTGCTCAGAACAAGAGTTCCACAACAAGTGTTCTTTTCAAATTCGCCCAAATAATTTTTTTTTACATTTAGAAATAGTTTTTTTCTTAAATCTTGCACCTTGAAATTTAAAGTTTGTTTATACTAAATAACTGTTCATTATTTAAAACGTGTTATCAGGCATTATTGTGGGATATACGACACTAGTTGGCCACCTACTGAATCAAGTGCTGGACAGAATCCTACTGCTATCTGTTATGTGTAATATCTGTCACTGCTTGGAAATGTTATTTCTTGCTCATAGAAGTTATCATCAACATAGTATGGCAATCCAATTTAACTAGATCTAAGAACTACCAATTTAAGTAGATCTAATGTAAAGAACCAGCTAACTACCTATGTTCCCAACATTAGAAAGCAGGTTCATTTGTTTTTACATGTTTACATTTACATGTCAGCGTCTTTCTGGGATATGTTTCGCGCTCTGAAGGTGAATGAGCACCTTAACCTGAACTGCTTGCAAAAAAAAAAACACAGCAGCAAATGACCTTGGAGCTTTTTGTTTTCATAGTGTTCACACGAAGACCTGGTGCCCTCTCTGGTCTTTTTGATTACATCTAAAACCACTTGTTGACAACAGAGTTAGAGCTCAGACCTTGGCGCTGTAATAATGAATTATGGGTAATGTTATTATAGATGGCATGCTCGTGTTTTCGTGGCTGTGGAAATTGTCATGCAGTGCATGAGAACAGAGAGTTTAAGAACAGGACTGAAGTGAAATACAAGTGTGTGAGTGTGTCACTTGAACTCACAATCTCACTTTGACATTTAAGCTTTTCTGTGACACTGCAGCACGACTCTGCTGCAACCTCGCATTGCAAAACCTGTGTTTTTGGAAGCTGAGAACAGCAGCCTTTTATTCAGGCACTCTTTCAGATGATTTCTTCATGAGACCACATAACCCCATAGGGAGCTCTTCTCATGAGTAAGCTGGTTTGTTTTTACCTGCTTGGCAAGGACTGCATCTGTATACGTAAGGAGACCTTTAAAGGTCTCTCTAAAAAGTGCCGACGATAGCTAAAGTAAAAAGCATTTAACTGTCCTGCAAATTCTTATGCATCTTCATGAAAATGGACTCAAAGCATCTTAAAATGCTTCTATGAAATTACAGTGGTAAACAGATTTTGATAACTGCTTTCCTAGTATCTATGAATCTCTCAAATGCTTTGACAGTATCATATGTCTTGTGACAATGGAGTAGCCTATCAATTTTCTCAGCTGGGAGCACTTTAATATCTAAACCTGTTTGATCACTGATTAGCCTGCAGATTACTACACTGCATCTTTCTGCTGTCTTCTGTATGAAAAAACAGAAGAGTGACGCTTGAAAATTCTTGCTATTATTGACTTTTTAGGTTTGCGTGATAGCTTGACTGGGGCAGCGGAGGCCTAGTGGTTAGGGAGTTGGCCCTGCATCGGAAGATTGTGGGTTCGATTCCCTCAAAAAAAGTAGGTTGCCCTGAGGTACCCCTGAGCAAGGTACCGTCCCCGTCACTGCTCCCCGGGTGCTTTTAATAGCTGCCCACTGCTGCACGGTGTTTGTGTGCATGGGTTAAAAGCAGAGGTCCAATTTAGTTGTGGTTCATGGTGTGCAGTGCTGTGACCTCGCAATGACAAAGGTTGTCACTTTCATTTTTCACTTAGCCAAGGCAAGATTCTTAGTGATCTGACCTTTTTCACCACGCTAATAGAAATGACCTGCCAATTAATTTGTGGTTCTTTAGTGTGCAAGGACTATCAACCACTGAATCTGTAATTCATTATTTTCTTTATTCTAGTTATATTGAAAGTTACTGCCATTAAATATGAGGTCCATTAAGAACATTCCTCACGCCATTTCTTTTTAGAAAGTGTTGACTTTAGTCTTGGGTTATTGGCTAGACTAACAAATCATTTGTGAAAAAAAACCCAGTGTAGCTCTCTGAGGCCACGTTTCAGCAGCATAGATCTCATCCCATTTAGCAGGAAAAAATAAATACTGAAACATCAGTATTTATTCCAAACATCACAGATTTAACTAACAAATTTGGATAATCTTAATAGTTATTGAATAACAAAGAATTTCTGATTTTCTATTTAGAAAAGCCTGAAAAATTGACCTAGTACTTTGAGTTCAATAATAACTTTAAGTACCAGTTAGTTAGGTAACTTGATTTCATCACTAACCTTTAAAAAGAGGTAAAAACTGATGAATCTTTAGGGGATAATTTTCTGTTTGCAAGAAAAATGGTTTCAAAAGTAGTTTAAACAAGTCAGTTTTTCCAGTAATTGTTGTAATTTCATGGTTTTATTTTTTATTGTGATTGTTGACAAGAAACCTTCTGCTACATTGTTACATACAGGTTTATACAAGGTTTCACAAAGAACTAAGTAATTGTAACTAACCATTGCTTTACACACTTTGTCAAAACCTTTGAAGACTATGTCCAAAAGCTTTTATTGGTATCTGAATCGTCCCATGAATACCATTAAAAGGAGCTAAGAACTGGCCTACAACCTGGAATGGTTAGGAAAATCTGAACATATCTGCACAGATTCTCTTTGTTGAAAGTTTTATAAAGGTATCTTTGATTTCACAGTTACTGACACGCGCACAGGAGCTCATCATTAAGATATGGTAATTTGTTCAAACTAATCATTTCCTTAATAAATGTTGCTGTGCTCCAGGGTTGATCTGAAGAGCTTTGGGGAGATTAATGGACAGAGCTTCTAAACTAGAGTAGGAAGGGAGACTTTCCTCAGAGCTAAGCTCATTCTTGGCAAAATTTGCTTCAGTTCTGTATAGATTTGATACTTTGTAAGCCCTAAAGTGGAGACTCGGCCGTTTGATTTTGCCAGGTGGAGAGATTTTCTCAGGAACGTGGTTCCCATATATGGGGATTATTACCATTACTATTCTGTAACTATAGGTTTTATAGGTTTCATTTTTAAAAGTGTAAAAATTACTAAATTACTAACAATGATACCTTACCTACTGCACCTCTAAAACTGTAATTATTTGCCACATTGTACTACTGCTCTCTCTCTCTCTCCCTCTCTCAATCCCTCTCCCACTCTTTCTCCCTATATGCCTGATATGCCTGCCAGGGACTAAAAGCTTTTTCATCTCACTTTCGTTCCAGACGCATGGCTCTCTTTCCCCTTCACTCTCCACAGCAGCCTGCCTGCTCGACTCCTGGACCATTTCTTAATTACTTTCAGATGAGACCTGACAGAGAGCTCCCTGTGATTAACTGGATCCTGCTGAAGTCCATTCCATGAACAGAATTAATAAAGCCGATGAGAAGATTTTTTAAGCATTGCAATGGTCTCGCTTTTAATGTCTCTATTCTCTTTCGAACAAGGGACATTTTTTCTTTCTCTTCTTATCGTGTTAATGTGTTGTGTCAAAATAACAGTTTTGTGGTCAAGAGTCTGATCACAAGAACACATTCTATACAGCTCCTTTCACATTATTGGCACCATTACTAAGAATGTTACTTCAAAAATAATTTTTAACAATATGAGACAAGCCACGTTCACCTCTTGGATACACCATGCCCTGGCCCTGCGCTTTCTTACTCCATACTGTCATACGTTTCCGAGAATTGTTATTACTTGACTTACCTGTGCCTTGTTATGTGTACTAATGGTCTCAGTTAAGTTTGGGTTTGTTGCTGTTTTAGCAGTAGTACACTACATATTCAAAAAGCAACGTGAAACTGTTGTATACGATGAGCCAGATGAGCCCGTCTCTGGTCTCCAGCTACACTCCAGCTACAACAGAAATAGAATCCTGGTTTCTCTTTAACAACCCACCATCTTCTTCCACCACCTGGTGGGGACACTTCCTTCTGAAAAGAAGAGGGTGTTGTTCATGGTGTGCAGTCTTAGAGGGAGGGCATAAACCATGCTACAGGAGAGGAAATAGAGAAAAGATACTCTGGGTTTTTCTGCTTCCTAAAAGTGAGCTCCAGTGCTGCTGCCTAAGGCAGGGATGATATGATTTTCTCTAGCTCCAATGGATGAAGGCGCTTTACCCTTCTACAGAGACACTCAAGCCCTCACACTTAAAAGTCAAGACCAGACAAATTGTTTGCTCATTGAAAAAAAGCAAAAACTGAAGTACCCTGGTTGAATTCAAATATTAAAACTTCATTATTATTATTATATAATTGAGCCACCTTTTGCTGCCATAACAGCTCTTGGTTGTATTAATCAGCTTCATACATGGTTTGGGTGCTGTTTAATTCTAATTTGTTTTGGAAGATTTGCAGCAGGCTGTTCAGGTTGGTTGGATGATGTTTTTTGACTGCAATTGTCAAGGACTTAGCACAGAATATATTAAATAAAATTCTGTTAGAGCTATGTGCACAGCATATCCACAGTAGCTGCAGTTCGTTTAGGAACTGAATCATACCTAGACTTGTACAGGAGGTTTATTTAGCTTTTACAAGAAAAAAATTACTAAGCAAAATATTTCAGTTTAAGGGTTTACATGTATAGAAAAAATAAACCAGCCTACATTGACCTAGGACACATTTTAATCATGCTTAGCTTTAAGTTTTAATTAGTCACATTATAGCAATAGCCCTGTTTTATTACATCTTATGCATTTAAAAGTGTAGCATTAATTTAGTTTTATGTATACTTTACCTGTCTGTTTCTCACCTGTTGCTATGTTGTTATTCCACAATACAGCACTCTGGGCTTTTTTAAATACAGTTATAATATATGCACAAACATTAGTTATTATTCATGCTTAATGTCTATTGTTCCAGAATATATCTTTACTAATCCTAGATTTAGCTTGTTGTCTATTTCAGGTATATATATTATATGTTATATATATAATAATTGAGAGTTGTTGTATATCTGTGGAATAAAAAAATCATTCAAAATCAAAAAACCTATTTCTCCTATTTCTCCTACCACCGTGGCAGTGGTGGCCTAGTGGTTAGGGTGTCAGCCATATGATCAGAGGGTCAGGGGTTCGAACCCCTTCCCAGTAGGTTGCCCTGAGGTGCCCTTGAGCAAGGTGCCGTCCCCATCACTGCTCCCCGGGCGCTTTCAATAGCAGCCCACTGCTGCACATGGGTGTATGGGTGAAATGCAGAGAGTGGGCAGCGGTGGCCTAGTGGTTAGGGAGTTGGCCCTGCATCGGAAGATTGTGGGTTCGATTCCCTCACAAGTAGGTTTCCCTGAGGTACTCCTGAGCAAGGTACCGTCCCCGTCACTGCTCCCCGGGCGCTTTCGATAGCTGCCCACTGCTGCACGGTATTTGTGTGCATGGGTTAAAAGCAGAGGTCCCGGGCAGCGGTGGCCTAGCGGTTAGGGCGTTAGCCGCATGATCGGAGGATCGGGGGTTCAAACCCCTTTCCAATAGGTTGCCCTGAGGTACCCTTGAGCAAGGTACCGTCCCCATCACTGCTCCCCAGGCGCTTTCAATAGCTGCCCACTGCTGCACGGGTTTGAGTGTGCATGGGTTAAATGCAGAGGTCCAATTTCGTTGTGGTTCATGTGTGCTGTGCCGTGACCTCGCAATGACAAGGGTTGTCACTTTCACTTTTTTTCACTATTTTCGCCCCAGTTTTGTGCTCTTTTGTGCCCTGTGAAAGGGGAATTTTCTCTTAAGTCTCAGTTAGGAATCTGTTTTCATTCTCCACTCCGCCTTCATAAGATACCCTGTCAATGCTGGAACTGACCACTATACCACTATAACCACTATACTTTGCTCTCAGCATCATATCTTAATACATAGGTAGTGCACAGTGCTTTGAAAATTCACCAAAGCAATTTCGAGGGCCATTCTCATGCTTTCTAGCAAACATTTTTGCTTATTGACTTCTTTTATGTCATCTTTCGATAGAGGTCTGTTTTTTAAGAGACTTCTTGATGTTGTGGATTAGTATACTTTCACTCCATGTTCAAACTGCATATTTGGTCATTAGGGGCCTAGTTTTATTCATCATACTTTGAACGGAATATGAAAAGTGAGCATTTCCGGAAAATGGAGCTTGACTAAGATGTCCTCCCATAAGTCTGGCGTCTGATGACTGCTTAAAAGCATGAGAAACAAAAAATATGGGGCAGTGGTGGCCTAGTGTTTAGAGAATTGGTCTCAGGACCGGAAGGTTGTGGGTTAAAATCCCAAACCAGAAGGTTTCCCTGAGGTATTCTTGAGCAAGGTGCCGTCCCCATTGTTGCTCCCTAGGCAAATCGCTGCCTCCTGCTGTATGGGTGGAAAGCAGAGGTTGAATTTTGTTGTGGTTTCACTGTGTTCTTTGTCGTGTTTCACGATAACGACAATAGTCACTTTCACTTTCATAAGACTTTTAAATGATCAGTGATGTTGATTGTATTTCCCGTGAACATGAAGGCCGATTTTGATTACATATTGACAACAATAGCCCTATGTAAGCACAGCAACAGCAACACGTGTGTTTGTGCGTGTGTGTGTGTGTGTGTGTGTGTGTGTGTGTGTAAGAAGCTCCAAAGCAAAGAGCATCAATAGGAAAAAAATATTCAAGGTTGTATGTTCCTGCAAACAGAACTGCAACTGTGATGCAAAACTTCATGAAGAGCTGGATAAGGGAAAATTCATTGCAATTGCACAAACTAGAAATAAAAGTAAATAAAACTCTTCCCATTTTAAATACAAAAATCTTATATGTATATAGATATATATATATATATATTTGAATTTCTTATTCAGGTAACGCATACTTTTTATTGAATTTTATAAGCTATATCTTATATGACTGCCAATCTAACTGTGCAGTTAACCTGATTCTCTTGTCTGACACATTTCATAGTACTGGTAGCCCTGTGTTAATGTACTTATTATTAATGAGACTGAGCTACAGTTTATCTGGGTGGTAGAAATGGGTGTTCAGTTCCTTACTCTTTGAACTGTAACATTTTATTTAAAAGTAATTTGTTAATTTCTTCTATTTTTGCATTTTTGCAACTCACTTCTGTCAGACATTAAACAAGAAAGACAAACAAAAATGACAGTTTTAAATTATCATTTAATTAATTGATTATTTTGATTTCTTCTTACTTATTTAGTTAGCTAGTTAACCAAATGTTTACTCAATTTAAATAGTTCATTTGATTACATCGAATAGAAGGTTATCAGCTGTGCAGAGTCGGCCAAAAGATTTTAATAAGCATAATATCTGCAGTTCAACATGGTGGTGGTTGTGGGATGGTGTGTAGACACTTTTTAGGCTTGCCATAACTGACACAACCTTTCTATTTTCTACCATTACAACACTACAATAGATTGTCAGGACATCGGCCTGTAATTTGGAAGCTTAACTTTACACTGCAAAACAATGATCCAAACCCAAAGAGCAAATCCACCTCTGAATGGCTCAGAAGAAACTAAATTAAATATCTCAGAAAGTTCATGCTTTCAGTGAGACTGAAATAAAGCAAATTTGCCAAGGAGATGGGTCCAGAATTCCTTCACGGTGATGTGAAAAATGTCTCCAGTTACAGGGGTTGCCTGATTGGATTTGCTGCTGCAAAAGTGTTACATCCATTGGTGAAGTTTATGAGGCAATTACTTATTCACATGGGGTTATATATTTGTTGCAGAAAGTATTTCCTTCATGAACTGATTGATTATTTTTAATGTATTTGATGTAACAATGTGCAAAAATACCAATGCACTGCAGTTTAACTGGAGTTGCTGAATCATAAATTGCTTGTTGTGAAATATAAGATTATTAACTGGACAATAAGCCTGGAGCAAGAGCTGATAATGAATGGGAATCTGACCTTTACCAGTCCGTTTGAAGCCTATACACTACATGTGCATTAGAGCTGAGACCACTTAAGGCCAAAGGGAGTGCTTATCACTGATTAGCCAGAGAGGCAATAACAGATGCAGATTTTGGCTGCTGATAAGAGTATTACAACTTAATTAAATATGACATGAATTAAAGATTGCAAGAACATTGCAGACTGTCTGCCAACAAAATTAATTTATTCCAACTGTGGCTTAAATGTTGCATTTACACATTCAAAATATTCATCAAGGCTCCACCATACACTATAAATAATTTCAGATGTTTCAAAATTCTTCGAAACATCAGAACATCAGAGCACCGGGTGGCGGTGGTCTAGTGGTGGGTACTTGCCTATGGACCTATGGCTCAAGAGGTCCCAGGTTCGAATCCCACCTCTGGCACTACCATCACTGAGTCCCTGAGCAAGACCCTTAACCCTGAGTGTCTCCAGGGGGACTGTCCCTGTAATTAGTACATGGAAGTCCCTCTGGATAAGAGCCTCTGCTAAATACCGTAAATGTAAATGTAAATGTTTCCAGATAAATACTGAATATCTGTATTGATCAACATCAACCAAACCTGTGAAGCCAATGTAATTATAAAGCAAGGTTTTCAACCCAAGTCCTGGTGATGCATTATTCAGTAGAGTTTAGTACCAATAACACACCTGCTCCAGTATAATAAAGACCCTCAGAGATGTCTAAATATAAGTTGGACTGAATCTGAAATCTCCACAATAATAGATTCCCAGTACCAGGACTGGGTACAAAGCTTGTGTATAACGTCTTTTGAAATAATATTTGTGAATGTATGTGAAATCATTGACACAAGTACCAGCTCATTCCCCTCAGGGACCTCTCTCTAGTATATAGTCTAATTTTGTCTCTATTTAAGGCCCTTTATGTGGTTTTATGGACCAAAGACTGCACTAATTCATTGCAGCAAGAGTGTTTCTATCCCATCTCTTTATCGATTGGAATAACTGCTCTTTTTACCTACTTTACTTGTAAGATATCTTTCTCTCTCACTCATTTTCTTACCTGGACAGGTTGACAGTCCATTGCAGGGCAAACACACAAACACATTCACACACAAACACACATACAGGCAATTTAGCGTCTTCAGCCCACCAATCCATGTGCATGTCTTTGGATGGTGGGAGGAAAGCGGAGCTCATGGACACAGGGAGAACACAGAAAGGACAGGTCATCCCTCCTGAGAATCGAACCCAGAACCTTCTCGCTGTGAGATGACAGAGCCAATCTGATGCTCCTTAGTTGGAATAAAGTTGGGCCACTGTCTATAGGCACTGGGTGGAGGAAGTAATGTCCCATCATAAAATTGAACAGCTTCAACAAATTTTCAGAGGCTCTGTCAAGAGGTATCTTAAGGACTGGCATCCATTTTTTCCTACACTGAGAATGAGTTCATCTCCACTGCACACAGAGTGTGATTGGTTTGTTTGGTATGGATTATGAATACTTCTGCACCAGAACACACATTATACAAACATTAGAAATGTTATTTATTTTCCAAATATGCGTTAGAGTGAAATAATGGCAGTTTATCCTCAAATGTATCAGTGGCAGTCATACTATTGTACAATATGTTTCCTTCCATTGTTTTAATATAGCTAAATGCCCATGTTTTTCCCCTACTTTGTTGGGCTTGTCAATAAATCACTTCCTTCATTTTCCTGATCAGTTTAATTTAATAAGCAGCTTCAGTGCAAATAGACTCCTGTAGTCTGTAGACTGCGTCAAAATGTGAAAAAAAAAAGTGACACCAAAGAACGAACATTTGAAATGGCCATTATTGCTTGAACTGGATGTATGAAATTGTGGATGGACTTCAAATCCTATTTAAAACTGAAAATGTATTGGACTCTTTAAAGCTGCAACAAATAGCTATTTGTTAACAGGCTTAGGTAAGTCTGAAACCGATCAGAGACATTTATATTTCTCTTCTGTACTGTTAGACTGTACTGAGATGATGCGTTTTCTCTCTTTCTTGATGAGAGACTCAGAGCAGCACACATCCATTACTCCTCTCAGCATGGAGATCACTTTCGAGTAGCTGTCTTCTTAGGAAGCATATGAGGATTTAAAAAAATGATTTTGAAGAGAGCAACCACAAATAGAGTATGCTAAAGTGGAATAATGACAGTTTGTCCTCAATTGCGTCATGACCTACCATTTTAATGTACAATATGTTCCCTTTCATTATTTTGCTATTGATGTTGGTGTTGATTCTCGTGACATAATGAGAACCAACATCTAAAATGGCCATTTTTTGTCTGGATGGATGAAGTAGTGGCTTTAAAATATGATGTTTTAGTAGTACATGAAGCTGTCCGATTTAAAAGCTGAGGACTGATAGATGTAAACAGGCCTCATTGTGTTTAGACTGATTTCAAAAGGTTGAAAGGGTTGTTGGTTATTATGACATCACAAAAACAAACATTCGAAATGGCCATTGTCTCTTGGACTGGCAGGACAAAGTAGCGAATGGAACGTTTTGGTAAACAATGTTTCAATAATTGATTAAACTCTCCTATTTCAAAAAAGGGGGACTTGTATACTAATTAGGGAATGGATTTAAAGGTATTGAACATTTACAGCGCAAGTGAAACAATGAGCTTTTTCTTAACAGGCCGGTGTGAGTCTGACAGGGATCAAGAACATGAAGCTGTATACTCTGTACTGTTTAAGTGATGCTTTTTCTTTCTTAATCAGACGCTCAGAGCTGCACACCAGCCATCACTCTCAGCATGAAGATCAGCTCCGAGTAGCTCACTCACCCCATCACCCCCCGCCCGCCCTCCCTCCGCCTTTCCCTCCGCTGCTCCTCTTCACATCAGCGCCGCGCGGATGCCGGATACCCGCGCTCTCCTCAGCCCGTTATGGAGTCTCCCTCTTATCACCTGCACAGCAAACAACTTGGCACCGACGTGTCGTTCTGTCTGCCGATTATCGACGCCGTTTTGACATAGCCGTGCTTTTGCATTCCCAAACATCTAATCACAGCCTCTTCTGTTACTTCACATCGTCTCTTCCTCTCTTCCTTTCCGGAGGACTTCACTTCCCAGCGCCGAGGAGATGTTCAGCTCTCAGGATCGGAGACTGCACTAGAAACAGAACCTCATGCCATGGGTAAGAGCAGAAAAAGCTTTTTTTACTGAAACTTCATCCTTACATGATGTTCAGAGCAGGACAGACACTTTCTGTCTGAGCGCCACATAATAAAATAGTGATGGAGTCTGTTCTGGGGTAGGAAATGCGTTGTTTTGCCTGCGTATCAGAGCGACCAGTCTCCCTATATCTGCCGCTTCGTTGTGGGTCACAGGGATAAAGCAAGTTTAATGAAAATGATGTGCAATCCATTACAGAGCTATAGCAATACAGTAGGCAATCCTAAGATTAGTGCTATGGAATACTGTACTATAATCATCTAGCAGTCTGATGCTGTACTGTAATAACCTGTGATCTCTGTGCAATACTCCTGCAGTGATGTTTGAGATATCACCTGGGCAGCTAAACTAGAAACTATCATCCATATTTTGGATACAATTCCATGAGGGACCCTGTTGTATTATTGGACTTTTCCATAATGCTAATGTGGACATTGGTGGCGTTTGGCATCTGAATATTCCATAGATATTCTCACTGGTGACAGTTGTGATGGTTGAATGGATGGATGGATGGATGAATGGATGGATGGATGGATGTCTCCTCTATGACAAATTGTTAAATGCAACAGTTTCAGGTCTGAAACATGCCGACATACCTTGCTGGAACAAGAGCTGTTGTTCATGTCGTTACATAAGTGCTTGGCTGGAACGTGAACTGTTGATGTTCTTACATAAGGTTTATATTCTCAGAGGTAGCCTTCATCAGGATTGCACTGATTGGAATCCACAAGCAGCCCAAATGTATTTTAAAACCACAATCAAGCAAGCACGTGGATTGAAGAAGCCCTCTGTCTGTGAATTATTCTGATTCTGTTGGCAGCCCACATGTGTATGAGAATGTGATAAGTGCTTGAGCTACTGTAGATCTTTCCTGTCTGATTGGAGTCCAGCTGGCATATATTGCCTGAATGAATGAGTCATAAAAGCTCTTATTTAGTGTACACTCAACATTGTTTATTCTGTCTGGAATCTCTTTTATAACCTCTTCATTAGCGACCATTTAAAATGCTGCAACTCAGTGAAGTAGTAACTCATTCTGTTTCATTTCTGGCTTCAGCTGCAAATGCAAACTATTTGAAAGAGGTATGTAATACAGCAATAGAAGATCTTCTCATTAATTTGTCCAACTACAACAGGTGTCATCACAAAGCAGCTTTAGAGAGATACAGATACAAGCCCCTAGAGAGGAGGCTAATTACAACAGTAGGAAGGAAAAATTCCATCAGAAATAGAGGACAGAGTCTCCAAGAGTCAAACAAAGAAATCAAACCTTCTGAGGTTGTTCCTAGATAACTAAACAGTAATAAACTTAGGACTCCTGTTTGTGTGATAAATGGCTGCCCAAAGGAATCATTACCCAATCATAGATCATGATTTGAGCAGTTTCTTCCAGTCATATATGCCACTATAATCCGTTCATTTCCTGTAACAAGATGAGAAATACGTTTTTAAAGCCCTGGTCAAGGAAGGGGAGGGAGATAATCACACGATGTGCTGAACTCTTAACCAGCAGTACACTAATCAGCTTGCAAAACATGTTTTTGAATGTTGAATTTACTTAAAATTCAGGATTTCTCTAAACTCTTCTAATGATTATTTTTTTAACTATTATTACATTTTATTATTGCATGGTCTGACTATAAGCTTTGGTTTGAAGGCCCAGTAACACAAGTGTTTGCCAGTAAAATTTCAAAGTTTAAATCACTTTAATTTTAATGAGATGTGCCACAATTTTGTGTTACAGACTTCTGAAAAATGTTTAAATTTGCAAAACTTTGACATGGACTCTTTATTTTCAACCAATGAACTTTTCACACAATATAGCGTGATGTATATTCCTTTTTTATAGCAGTACAGCATTAGTTATGGGAAAACGTTTTTTTGACCACATATAGCATAAGCTATGCCATTTTTTTCATGGTTGCATCATGGTTATGTCAACGCTATGTCATTTTACTTGTTCGTTTTGCTAAAGTAACTGTTATCTGATGTAATCACCCTCTTGCAATACCTTTACAAATCTAGTAACAGTGGCTATTTGGCTCTGGAAACATAAAAAAAAACATATGCTTAAAAAACAAACGTTAAAAGTCACATTCAATGAATCACATTGCCAAGTGACAGCATTTAGCCTCAATTATAATTCGCTCTTTTAAACCTGATAAATCTGTATTTGTCCTACCCAATCCCTAAAAAACTTTTCAAAAGTGGCTTTTCGTGTTTATCTGATTCTATCATGGCCCCACAGTATAATGTGCTACTCAGTGCGCATTAGCCATGCCCCACATATTTTTCACTTCACAGCTCATGGTTTCTTGGCTTTGTGTTTGTCCATCAAAATTTGCGACATATCTTAATACATTTTTGGGGAAACAATTAAAGGTCATCTACCAAGGCCTTCAGAAAATCTACAACAAAAAATATTCACAGCAATGTTCAAAGTTCTTTTAAGAATCTATAACACATTTGTCCTTGTGGTTGAGGTGGACACTGTTTAAGGGGGACATCTGAATACCTTCACACATTTACTTTATTGCATTTGCTATCTTGGTGCATTGTTTCTTGTTTCAGCTTGTTCCTTAATCATCTTCTGGTGACTCCTGCTGGGGTAATATGCTCTGTGACAGTGTAATGAAACACTGCAGCATTCCTTTGAAATATCAACTTGTCTTTCTGCCAAGAGAGATGGCAGCCACCCCTCTCTCCTTTTCTCAATCTTTCTTTCCAGCCCTCCTGCTGTCCAATGGCCTTTCTTGAACGCCAAAGGCATCTACAGATGGCTATAGGCATGGTAGTGATTTTTTTCCATTTATGCCTATTCAGTAAAGGTAACAATAAGCAAGTTTAGATTTTTGCCTGCCAGTGGTGCATTGAAGACTGTTTACTGGTATTAACTTTAGAACTTGAATAATTTCATCCATTCTGTGTTTATTTAAGGTGTATCGTTGCAGGGATTTTTAAATATTGCATCCCATAGATTGTGATATTGTACAACAAAGAGTGTGTCGCTGTCTAAATAATTCCAGAGAAGTATTGTATTTCTGGTCCTTGCCAACCATTCTATATTCATGATATTGGGAAAAAAAATTTTGTAAACAAAGAATGCTTTCAAAAATGGAAGTGTTAATCATTTATTTTCATCAATCAACAAAATGCAGTGAATGAACAAAAGAGAATCTAAATCAAATCAATATTTGGTGTGACCACCCTTTGCCTTCAAAACAGCATCAATTCTTCTAGGTACACTTGCACACAGTTTTTGAAGGAACTCGGCTGGTAGGTTGTTCCAAACATCTTGGAGAACTAACCACAGATCTTCTGTGGATGTAGCTTCCTCACATCCTTCTGTCTCTTCATGTAATCCAGACACACTGGATGATGCTGAGATCAGGGCTCTGTGGGGCCAGAAGAACTGATGCTGGTTTGAAGGCAAAAGGTAGAAACACCAAATATTGATCTGATTTAGATTTTTCTTTTGTTCACTCACTTTGCATTTTGTAAATTGATCAAAAATAAACAATCATTATTTATATTTCTGAAAGTATTCTTTGTTTACAGCATTTTTTCTACACCTGCCTAAAACTTTTGCACGGTACTGTATATGAACAGTTAAATAATTACAGAATCTTCATTTATTTAACATTTGAAGTTATTTTGAATTATTCTGTACTACTTTTCATTTCTGAATGATCCATATAACGTGTGCAAGGACACCACAATGGTCCATCTCAAAAGGTCTAAATGAAATATTTAACCAAATAAAGAAATAATTAATCCTACATATGTTACTGTATGGTTGTTTCTGAGCTACCAATTAGCCACCAGAACACATTCTTTTGTCCCAGTTCTCCTCTTTTATGTATGTATCTTAAAAGATCTTTTATGTATCCCTCATTCTATTGTGCACATTGAACATGCCTCGGTAAGCTCCGCTAATGCTGATCAGGACTGCTCTGTGTTCTACTGTCTTTCTTTCTGACAAAATGGTATTTTATTACAGCACACCACATATTTACTGTAACAATATGACATTGCTGGGCAAAATTGATGACTATGGAAGTAGTTTGGCATGCCCCATTGGTTTCTGCCTTGCTGTCGCACAACCCTAATTGTTTAAAGACAAATATATCTGTGTCTCTCCTGTCATGGTTTGAAGCTTTCACTGACCCACCATGTTCTCTGTTTTCTTCTCTCTGTTTCTCTGCAGGGCCCTTAGTCTGGGATGGGTGCCTGTCATGTTTCTTTTTCCAAGCCTCTGTTCTCCTGCTGCTTAGCAAAGGGGAACGGTTGTGCCCAGCAAGTTGCCGCTGTGAAGGCAAGATTGTATACTGCGAGTCTGGTGCCTTTCAAGAAATCCCAGAAAACATCTCCCAAGGGTGTCAAGGTCTATCCCTGCGATACAATAATTTTCAGGTGCTGCAGCCAAATCAGTTTATCCACCTTAACCAACTGGTCTGGCTTTACCTTGACCATAACTCCATTAACCAGATAGATAGCTTAGCCTTCCAGGGGCTGCGCAGGCTTAAAGAGTTGATTCTGAGTTCTAACAGGATAATACAGCTGCAGAACAGCACCTTCGATGCTGTACCAAACCTGCGCAACCTTGACCTTTCGGACAATCAGCTACAAGCTTTGAAGCCAGGACATTTCCAAGGACTGCGAAAGCTTCAGAACCTTCACCTTCGCTCTAACAGCATTAAATCCATTCCTATAAGGACATTTTTGGAGTGTCGTAACCTTGAATTCCTGGATTTGGGCTACAACCGATTGCGTACATTGACCCGCACAACATTTCTGGGGCTGCTCAGGCTGACAGAGTTGCATCTGGAGCATAACCAGTTTTCCAGGATCAACTTTTTCCTTTTCCCACGTCTCTTGAATCTGCAGGCACTTTATCTACAATGGAACCGCATACGAATAGTAAATCAGGGATTGCCCTGGGTTTGGCATACCTTGCAGAAGCTGGATCTTTCAGGCAATGAGATTCAGGCCTTGGATCCTGATGTTTTTAAATGTTTGCCCAACTTACAAACCCTCAATCTGGAATCAAACAAGCTCAGCAATGTCTCCCAGGACGTTGTGTCACACTGGATCTCTATCAGTACCATTAATCTGGCAGGAAATATATGGGACTGCAGCTCTAGCATCTGCCCTCTAGTGTCCTGGCTAAAGAACTTCAGAGGCAGTAGAGATGCCTCCATCATTTGCAGTAGCCCCAAGTCACTTCAAGGAGAGAGAGTAATGGATGCTGTGCAGAATAGCACCCTATGTGAAGAGTTTTTCACTGTAGAACCAACCACAGAACTGATCCTCCTCTTAACCACAACTACCACAAAGTCATATACTGCAAAACCCCTGACAGTCTCAACCGTAACATCAGCCACAACCACGACTACCACCAGACAGTCTCCCCATGTGACCCTCATACAAAGACTTACCCCAAAGGTTTTATTTCCTGGTCTCTCTGATAAGGACAGTTTGCCATTGTCCTCTGTGACTCCCAGCAGCCTCCCCTTTACCCCAGAGCCAGAATTTGAACACATGACCTTCCACAAGATCATTGCTGGTAGTGTGGCACTTTTTTTGTCTGTGTCATTAATCCTCTTAGTGATCTATGTGTCATGGCGACGTTATCCCAACAGTATGAGACAACTGCAGCAACACTCGATCCGACGTAAGCGCAGGAAAAAAACTCAGCAGGCTGAACATAACATCAATTCTCAGCTTCAGGAGTATTACCTGAGTTACAACCATGCCAACGCAGAGACCATGGACTCACTGGTCAACGGGGCGTGCACATGCACCATCTCAGGCTCCAGAGAGTGCGAGGTATGATCCATCCCTAAAACACGCATTCTCTGCAACGGGGGAGTCAGAGGTAAAGATTTTTTACAAGCACAGGATCCTGTAAAGCTCTTTTCCTGTCCTCTCCCATCTCCTCCTATAAAATTAATTTTCCTTTGATTGAAATTTCAGACATATTCTCATTGAATTGTGCACGTTAGTCCATACAAGTGTAGTTAATTATATATTGTATTTTTAATTCACAGGTGCCCTTTCACATTCCCTGTTATGCATTGATTTGTACGGTTCAAACTTGTCTGAACTGCAAATACTGCCTATTAAAATGGACATCTGTGTCTTTAAAAGGTCCATGTTTTAAAATCAGACTTTTATGTGGAATGTAAATTTTATCAAACATTTAAAAATTCACTGCAAAGGTCATAAAAATTAGGCTACAAAATGTCCCATATGTCCTCCTGTTCAGTCTGTAAGAATGTAGGCCTGCCCAGTCATGCTGAATGTTTCAAAAATAATGAATTTACGAGGGATAAGGAGAGGCTGGAAAGTGGTCATGTAAAAATGAATGGTGAATGTTCCTAATATTTAATCCCACACAAAACATCTAAGTGGGAATCAAAAAATATAAGATAGATATACAAAATAAAGTCCTGTTGTCAGAGATAATATTAAAAGTATTATTGCCTTTAGACCTAAAACATTAACAGTATCAAAATCGGTTGGTGGTCCCCACAGCCTGAATCTATCTCAGTTATTTTTTCTTTTCCAGGCATGCATTCTGCCGCAGTAGACCATCTGTCCTTTATCAGTTGTCTTTGTTCTAATCAATGTATTTGATTTGTTTATGCTTCACTTATCACATTTGCTCAAAGAGTTCTCGTTTTCTCTTCAGGCTGGTAAATCTTTCTTACACTAAACCTTGTTACAAGAGAAATGCCCTGATACTTAATAAACAAATCATTTCTCCAAAAAGAAAGATAAAACTTTCTGTGTTGGGAGAAATGTGAAAAAAGAGAAGCAGTAATTCAGTAACTTCAGGACTTGATGTTGTTCTCCCTGACCTTTTGGAAAATCCTTGAACCAGTGAGACTGTATCATGAAAATTCACGCAAACATACTTAGTAAAAAGAAAAAGACCATGAATTATAATGCAGATTTATTCCATTTCAAAGAAAACACAAGGACAGATCAGGTGTTGTGCAGTAACTCAGGGTCAGGCAGGGTAAGAAGTCACTGTCCTGTACTTCTTTACCTTATTCTTTTGTAGAAGTTACTGACCTCCATCCTGTATGTTGCCATGGTGATAAACAGAAAAGCACTGAGTTGTCACCAAGTCTGACATTCTGAAGCCTTTCACTTACTATTTATATAGAGCTGTCACGGCTGCTTCCCCTCTCCCTTCTGTTCATTAACTGTACAAAGGAAAGAGTGTAATGTCTGCTTTCTGCTAAGGCCAGGTTTAGTTCTTTCTTACAAAAGAAACAGTTTTATGGTGCCTTTGACACCTGAGCAATAGTACTAAATGTATTTATTGTAAGTATTAAATAGCATAAATGGTATTAACACTTTTTCCTTTGCCAACCTAGGTTTAGTTATTTCTTTGAAAAGCAACAGTTTTATGGTAGCTTTGACAACTGAGCGATAGCATTATACATGCCGAGCTCCCCTGAGAGCTGGCTAATGCCATCATCTAGTACATGCAGAAAACAAACTGCCCAATGAATAGCGCTTAATCAAAGTAAGAATCTGCAGAGGAGAAGTATGTTTCTCAACACCAAAAGAATGAAAAAATAAATGTGGAATATGACCCCTTTAAAATGTCAAAATTAAATGTTTCAAAAGTGAAGTCCTTTATCTGGCATTTAGAACCTCTCCTTATCTTTTTAACTGTAAGCGTAGCCTAAAGGCACCTGCTTCCAGTTCCTTACTGTATGTAAGTGAATGGTAAAAAAAAAATTCAAGAAAATCTGTGAGCTGAATGTTGGTGGATCACCAACTGGCAATATGTCAGTTAAACAAACCATCCTGTCAGTTGTGGAAACTACTCAGTTTGGAAACACTTATAACACTTAAATATGCTTTCATATTTATATGTACGAATGCACATATGATGTGCTTTTTGACGTTAGTGAGTGGTGGTGGTCTAGTGGTAGGGTACTTGCCTATGGACCTATGGCTCAAGAGGTCAAGAGCGTCTGCTAAAATGCCATAAATGTAATGTGCAAGTTTGAATTTTTGCATCTAGCTTCAGCCTGTTGCAAGTCGATAACATTTGTCATTACATATATTGGCTTTAAAATATAATAAAATCCAAGCACACTTTTTGGTGTTCCCCTTCTAAGAGCTTGTAAGGCCCTGAGGTTTTCACTTCACAGTTATAGCACTTACAGTTGACAGGGGCAGTTCTAGCAGATGAATGTAAAGACTAAAGAAATAGCCTAATGGCCTACATCAGGACCTATTCAATAGAGGTAGTCCAATTATTCAAATGTAATACAGCTACATAAAGTAGGTCAGCTGCTGAAGGTGGTGGAGGAGGACATGCCATAAAAAATAAATAAAAAATGTCGAAAAAAATGACTCAGAGGGGTGCATGTAGGAGTGTGGTCGTCCAGAGGTTAAAGCTTAAACCAGCCTAATTTATCCACTGATCCTTAGAACAAGATCTTTGCCTTAAAAAGAGTTGTCTCCTCAGTACCAGTAGTAATTATCAGGCTGTGGATTATTAACGTTCCTTTCATTTTCAGACCTCTCATTTAACATGGACTTATATAACCTTTGTATATTCTGAATAATAACCATGTTTGCACAGGCAGGAGGATTATTAGCCATCTTATAATTAAAGTTCTGAATAGGGATGCAAATTGAGATATGTTATAATTGTGTGGTTGGAAGTTTAAGTGGAGCAGATTACACTTGCAGAGGGAAACTAAAGACAAGTCTTATGTTTTTTTTCCTGTAAGACTCTTTGTTTCATATTTATGAATGCTTGATCAAAAGCTTGGACCACTGGGAGAGAGAAAGTGTAATGAGATTTACTCCATGAATAACTAAATTAATAACTCTATACTTGTTTGAAAATGTTTAATTAAAAACCTGTCTTTCTTTTTGGAACAATAGACTCATCTCCCTAAAGACAACATCATCCATTTAAGTAAATACTCAGTAAATACCCTTCATATCACAGTTCCACATTTCATTATGTTTTAACACTGATGTTATAATTGTGTAACACTAACAACCAATTCACAACTTCTAGAGCTTAAGTTAGTGTGCAGTTCCCTGCCTTTCACAGTACCGTGAAGAAAGTTTTTCTCTTTATATTGCTGGGAGTCGCCTTGTTAGAAAGGTACTATTTTGAATATCAGACTGACATATGGAGTAGATTAAATAAAATAAAATGGAACAAATGTTTAATTGTGATAGTCTGCAAAGTGCCTAAAGATACAAGATACCAAGATAAAGGGCTTCCAACCATCTGTAATCATCTATTTCTTCATTGCTTCATGCCTTAAGTTGAATAACCTAGACTGAACTGAAAATGAGAGCCAGAAACTCTCAAACCGGAAGCCCAGAGATCTGTTCCTCAACAATGCATTAAAGAATTCAATCAAATCTGGCTTTTTGGAAGCAAAAAATGAAGAAATGAGGGGTGGCTCAAAACTTTTTCACGTTACTGTATTTTATGCCTTTCACCAACTCATCTGTAACTCCAAGAATTTCAGGCACCCTGGGCCATGCTTCTGATTTTGTTTATTTATGGCTATGTACAAAAACAGGGAAATGGCGCAAATTACCTGCCATGATGATGATCAACCTCCCCTCTTTTGCACTTAGAAACCAATGTTTAGTCAGAACAAAAGTTTACATTGTTGTGTTCTCAGGAACTCTCTACAGAAAGGCTCTAAATATTGATTGGTTGCTGACAAACTTTGTGATAGCCTATTAACCATAAGGTTTGCAGGCTTTAACTTCATACTGACACAACCACTACCCAAGATGACATGCCATTGGTCATCATGAAGAAACACTGGCTCATATAGAAAATCAATCACTTCTGTTTACAGTAATGCTTGTGCTGCTCCCAATGTGAACAGCTGTGGAATAAATTGAGAATTCTGGCCCATACCTGGCATCCGATATTTATCATGTATCATACCACACCAGTAGTTTGCCTTGAGGTATCCTTGAGCAAGGTACTGTCCCCATCACTGCTCCATGGTGTGCATGGTGTGTATGGCTGAAAAGGGGCAGTGGTGGAATAGTGTTTAGGGAATAGGTCCCAGGATTTGAAGGCTGTGTGTTTGAATCCTCGACCAGTAGATTGCCCTGAGGAAGACATATTCTAGCCCTTGAGCAAGGTACGATCCCCATCACTGCTACCCTCTTTCAATATGCCTGCTGCATGTGTGTGCTGAGAAATGCAGAGGAATCGTTTTGTTGTGTCTCACTTTGTGCCGTGCTGTGTTTTACAATGACAAGTAGACTATTTCACATAAATATTTATGTAATTGGGACTGTATCTGGCTGCATTGGCATTACAGAGGTTATTTGTCAAGGGTCAGAAATGCAATAAAATGTTATAAACATAGATATTAAATAAATACCAAAAAATGAAATAACAGTAGCCAAGGACTATAAAATTGACATAAGTACACAGTACTATACAAATAAAACTACTATACAAAAAATACTATACAAATCCAAGAATATAAAGATAAAGATAAATAATGATAAAGCTGCCACTGGAATTGTACAAAATGGGAAATTTTGCAAAGAAGCACTGTATTATTGAAGTGACATGTGACATGATTTCACATATAACATAATATTATTAAGCAGAGAAGGTGCGTCAGATCCTTGACCAGCCACCCCTGCTGGGAAGAGTTAAAGAGCCTGGCAGTTCTAAGGACAAAAGATTTTTTATACCTGTATATATATATATATATATTATATATATACCTTGTTGAGCAGTAGTCCAGCAGATGAATATTCTGCTTTTATGGAGGTACAATAAGTGGAAGTGAAAAGTGAAAGATTTATTTAGCATCACAGCACAGGATTCACAATTAAATGCTTCTCTGCATTTAACCCATCACACCTAACTGGAGCAGTGGACAGCCATATTCAGCACTGGGGAGCCGTGTTGAAGATGGTACTTTGCTCAAGGGTACCTCAGGACAACCAACTGGTCTGGTCCCACAACCTTCCAATCATGGGGCTACAAGCATTGAATCAATTCATGAGCCAGTACTATTTTGAAACATCAATCGAATCTAAGCATCTGTCAATTTTTTTAATCAAATTTTTGCCAACACTGATATTATTCCAATATCACAAAGTATCACCATTGGTTGTGTTCTGGTTTGGTGCTTGAAAATGTGTTGTTTCCATGGTAACAGGACCATGCATAAAATGATGGAATGAGTTATCCCTTCTTTCAAAAAGCAAATCAAAAAGAAACTGCTTGAAATTGTTACACGCAAAAAAAGTCTCTGACTTTTGCCGGAGCCGATCTTCCTACTTTGTCACCACATAAATCAAGGTTAGCACATCTGAGGCAGAATTGTTCAAGTGTCCTTGCTTTCGCTTGAAAATAATAATTAGACTCAGCTACAGTGTAGCATTTTAGTGCAGTTGTGTTGCTTCTACCAGCTATTTATATCATCTTAGATTTCACTTACAAGAGGATACATGGTCAGCTTTACCAACGGGAGAGCTGAACCCAATTTACTGCAACTTCAGACCAGCAGCACCCATAACAGCACACATTGACACTTTAATTTTCCTTAACTGAATCCTCTACCAAATGATCAGCAACATCACTTGCTTACATTTAGTGCTTAAACTCCTAATAGGAAATAAGCTTTTAACACTTAGGTTTAACTAGCTAAAAAGAGAATAATCAATGAGTCGATTAGAGTGAGAAGCAAAAGTGTACGAGTACATTACACAAATTTCTCTCTCTGACATTCCATCTTAAATGAAGGACTTTTCCATTTTAGTGTAAAAAGTACAATTTTGCACCAGTTTATCATGTCTCCCATGTTGATTTATGATCCTTTTCTATTTGAACAGTTTTCTATTTGAACCCTTTAATCCAAGATTATTTTGGTCAGTGTCTGCGCGTTTTGTCCTGCACATATGCAAAAAACATCCAGTTGACACAAATACAGACATTCCAGTTCTGTGTGTTTAAAGCCAGTGGCAAAGCTGTGTCTAAAACCTTCAGACATCACAAAAGAACCATAATCTAACATGACTAAGTGAGAAAGAAACCAAACCTCTCCAGTGATTAGAGCAAAAAGGAGAGGGCAAAATAACGCACACCCAAATCTTTCCTGTTTTTAAAACTATTAAGGATGATTACATTTGGTTAGAGCATTGATGAATACATCTGATAAATACCAGTCAGGTGCAAGTGGTAATAGTGCTAAAGTGAAGTTGTAACTGAATCCGTGATATTCGAAGAGCACCTTAATCCCTTAATCCTTAAAGCCTTTTTAATTTTTTTTTGACTTTTTTATATTATTATTTACTCTGTATCCATGTTCAGGTAATGCAGTACAAAGCAACACAGAGTATTGTGATTCATTTTGCCTGTGATAATGTCGTTTCATTTCTTATAATCATAATGCTTTTTTAATACTACATTTTGTGTATAATTTAACATCTGCAGTCTTTCTGGATGCTGGCCTAGAATCCAGATTGGCCATATAAACTGCTCAAAAAAATTAAAGGAACACTTTTTAATCAGAGTATAGAATGAAGTCAGTTAAACATCTGGGATATTGATCTGGTCAGTTAAGCAGCAGAAGGGGTTGTTAATCAGTGTCGGCTGTTTTGGTGTTAATGAAATTGCACAAAAGAAAATTCAACAATGCAATGCAACAATGCAACAAGGCAACAATGACAATTATTAATGACAATAACAATGAGACGACCCCAAAAACAGGAAGGGTTTTGCAGGTGGAGGCCACAGACATTTTTTCCCTCCTCATCTTTTTTTTTTTGGCTGCTTTTCGGTAGTTTTGCATTTGACTCAGGTCTGTTTCACTACTGGTAGCATGAGGCGATACCTGGACCTTACAGAGGTTGCACAGGCAGTCCAACTCCACCAGGATGGCACATCAATACGTGCCATTGCCAGAAGGTTTGCTTTGTCTCCCAGCACAGTTTCAAGAGCATGTAGGAAATTCCAGGAGACAGGCAGTTACTCTAGGAGAGCTGGACAGGGCCGCTGGAGGTCCTCAACCCATCAGCAGGACTGGTATCTGCTCCTTTGTGCAAGGAACAGGATGAGACTGCCAGAGCCCTACAAAGTGACCCCCAGCGGGCACTGGCGTTAATGTCTCTGACCAAACCGTTAGAAAAAGGCTTCATGAGGGTGGCCTGAGGGCCTGATGTCCTCTAGTGGGCCCTGTGCTCACTGCATGGCACTGTTGAGCTTTACTGGCATTTGCCAGAGAACACCAGAATTGGCAGGTCCGGCACTGACGCCGATGAGAGCAGGTTGAGAGCAGGTTCACTCTGAGCTCATGTGACAGACGTGAAAGGGTCTGAAGAAGCTGCATTGAATGTTATGCTGCCTGCAACACTGTTCAGCATGATTGGTTTGGTGATGGGTCGGTGTTGTTCTGGGGAGGCATATCAGTGGAGGATATGACCGATACACAGACCTGTACAGGATAATCGATATCACCCTGACTGCCATTAGGCATCGGGATGATGCCCTCAGTGATGCCCTGGTCAGGATCTGGGGGGATATACCCCAGGACACCATCCGTCATCTCATAAGGAGCATGCCCTGACCTTGTCAGGCATGCATACAAACACGTGACTGGATTGGTGACTTCGAATTAAGCCCTCTGTAGGTTGATCATTTTCATTTTCATCAATGATGTGGCATCCTTTTGTTCCTTACACATTACCCATTCCATATCAGTATGGATAACCAGCGTGAATTTTTTTCCAGTTGAGATCTGATGTCTTTTCAAAGTGTTCCTTTAATTTTTTTGAGCAGTGGTTTTTATTGTGGATAAAGGCATTGTAAACATTGTCTATAAAAACATGTTGGGTCTACATCCAGTGTAAGCCCATGTAAGCCACTGAATCACTTTTGCCATGGTTTTCTACCCCCTATAGCACCTGTTCTTTCTAACTTATTCACTTTCAGCTCTATACAACATCTTTATATACAGGTGAATTCACAAGTCTACAGTCAGACTTAAGCTCACAAGCTAGTGCACTATTTATCAGCCTCAACCCCCCCACTTAGTCCATCATTGGCATTGAATCAACACAGGACCACCGCTGATCGGATATTGTTTGGGGGGTGGACCATTCCTAGCACAGCTGTAACACTGACGTGATGTCTTGATAGTCTGTATGGCACTTATAGGAGTGAATCAGGCACAGCAGTGTTGCTGGGGTTTCTACACATCAGTGCCACTGCTGGGCTGAGAGTGTTTCGCCAGTCAAAAATATCCCGCCAGGAAATGCTTTGTGGTCAGAAAGTGACCATTGATAAAAGACCTGAAAACTATAACGTGGGCCTCTAAATGTACACCAGTAAAGTAAAGCTGAAATGTAAGTGTGTTTAATTAAGCAAGATTTAGGGTGTTGTCTGGGTCTAGTCTGATTTTATGTATCCATTTATGTAATTGCCCAACAAAATCTAAATTTAGACTCAGGCTAAACCCAATTTTTTAAGTTACTAAATGAAATAAGCTGATGCAACTGAACAGATCTACACAATAGCAGTAATGGACAGCACACATGAACCACAACGAAATTGGACCTCTGCATTTTACCCATGCACACTCAAACCCGTGCAGCAGTGGGCAGCTATTGAAAGCGCCCGGGGAGCAGTGATGGGGACGGTACCTTGCTCAAGGGTACCTCCGGGCAACCTATTGGGAAGGGGTTTGAACCCCCGATCCTCCGATCATGCGGCTAACGCCCTAACCACTAGGCCACCGCTGCCCCACCTATGTTTTTAAATCATAGGAAGGAACATATGGAACATAAGGAACATAAGGAACATATGATTTTAAATATATTCCTAATTATATATTTCATGTATAACACATTTTACATGGTTGTCAGGTATTTTCACAGTGCTGTACATGAAAAAAAGAGACAACATATTAAATGATGATGTTTAGTAAAATAAAGACAGGATTAAGGGTGCAGTTTTAAACAAACAGTATGGTCTTGTATTAAGTCTGTTTGTCAGTAAACTACTGGCCTGAAGAGAATATTGCTGAACCCTTGCAGTGATTCTAATTAATTAAAGATAATGATTTTCTTCTCCAGACTTAATATAGCCCATGGTCTCTAACAAGGTAATTCAATCAACACTGACTTCTGCAGATTAATAAACAGCCTTGCCAGACGATGTGTGTCCTAAGTCACATTGTCAGACATTAAATTATGTTACTGAAGAGAGATAGTCGCATTGTTCTCTTAGCCCTGGACAAGCACACAGTCATTCCAGTTTAATGACTTAAATGTTCACTCTTTTAAATTATTTATCTTGATAATTGATGGTTATTGATTTTTTGACATGTATTCAGTACCTCACTCACTTCCGCATCAAGTCTTGCTACACAAGAAATGATCTGAAAAATCTAATAACAGTAAGTTATAATCAGGTTATTATTATTAATGTGCATGATTGTAGAGCTGATTTTATGCTGTTCATTTATTCATTGGCCACAATCTGGCCAGGCTAACTGACCACTGATCCAAATGTTGGAAGAGCTAAATCTGAACCTTCAAATGTGCAGTTAAATATAATCGTATTCATGTAATATGAATTGTTCCTAAATGAGAATGCCAAAGCAGTCACGATTTTCAGACTTGAGTCACTGGAGAACTGAAGTCTGAGTCGAGTCTCTGGAGTTGGTGTGTGAGTCCAAGGCAAACATGAGGGGTGGGACTGTGGGTCAAGTCTTGCCTTCGCTATGGTAGTTTCGAGTTTTGTGAAATTGAACAAGTGAAAGTGGCTATTGTGTCAATGTGAAACATGTCACAGAGAGACACAACAAAATACAACCCCTGCTTTTCACCCATACACACCGTGCAGCAGGGGGCAGCTATTTAAAGCACCCAGGAAGCAGTGATGGGGATGGTACCTTGCTCAAGGGTACTTAAGGGCAAACTGCTGGTTGGGGATTTGAACCCATAACCTTAAGATGCTGGGGCCTAGTCCCTAACCACTAGGCCACCACTGCCTTCTTTGAAGCCTGACTCCCAGTTGAGTTTTCAGGGTACTCAAAGTTGACTTAAGACATAGAGAGTCACTGATGTCAGAGACAAGTTTTGAGGCTTTGGGATATGAGTCTCTGAGATGGGAGTGGAAATTTAGAATCTTTAGAGTCAGATTCAAATCTCAAATCTCCCTGAGGTGTGAGTCTGAGAGGAGTCTCTGGGAAATTAAGTTTTGATTCTCTGGGGTGTAATTTGAACCTTCAGTCTCTAGAGTGCAAATGCAAGTCAACTTTCCAAAAATCTAGGTTGTTAATCTGAGATGAGTCTCAGTGATCTGGAATGCAGACTTGCACAAAATCTCAAGTCTCTGGAGTGTGAGCCAGAATTGAGACTCCAGTCTCTGAGTTCGAGTCTAAGTTGAATCTGGAGTCTCTTGGGTGTGAGTTTGCTTCTGTTCTGATGAAATATTTGCCTGAAGCATTCATATTTCATTTCCTCAACTAATAGAGACAATTATAAACACATATTCCCAACATCCCTTCAGATATTCATTTGCATTCTGTAGTCATGACTGCCATAAAAAGGGAAATAATTGCATGACCTACATATTCTCAGTGTGTCTTTGCAGGTGCCTGTTTGTGTTGGGGCATGTGTGTAAGAGAACAAAGCAACTATGGATTTACACACTTATACACTGATAAGCCAGAAAATTAAGACCACTGGCAAATAAAGCGCATGAAATTATCTCATTAAAATAATACCTGTCAAGAGGAGGGATGTATAAGGCAGCAACTGATCAGTCTGTTCTTGAAGCAGACGAAGCAGAAGCTGAATTTTTTGCACCTTCCTTCTGTTACAGTTAGGTCCATGAACATTTGGACAGAGACAACTTTTTTCTAATTTTGGTTCTGTACCACAATGAATTTTTAAATGAAACAACTCAGATGCAGTTGAAGTGCAGACTTTAAGCTTTAATTCAGTAGGTTGAACAAAAAGATATGTGAGGAACTAAAGTATTTAATACTTTAGTTCCTCACAAAATAATGTGAGGAACTAAAGTATTTTTTATCACAATCCCTTCATTTCAGAGGCTCAAAAGTAATTATACAAATTAAATAACTGAAAATGAAATGAATAAGGGGGCAGCGGTGGCCTAGTGGTTCGGGCGTTGGCCACATGATCGGAGGGTCGGGGGTTCAAACCCCTTCCCAATAGGTTGCCCTGAGGCACCCTTGAGCAAGGTGCCGTCCCCGTCACGCTCCTCCCAGCGATGGGCTGGTGACCTGTCCAGGGTTTGTCCCCCGTCCTTCACCCTGTGTGAGCTGGGATGGACTCCAGCACTCCCCTGTGACCCTGCTTGGGACAAGTGGCAGAAAATGACTGATTAACTGAAAATAAATTAATAATAAATAAATGTTCATTTCTAATACTTGGTTGAAAACCCTTTGCTGGCAATGACAGCCTGAGGTCTTGAACTCATGGACGTCACCAGATGCTGGGTTTGTGAAGTGAAATGTTGCTCAATTGGGTTCAGATCAGGTGACCGACTTGGCCATTCCAGAATATTCCACTTCTTTGCTTTAATAAACTCCTGGGTTGTTTTGGCTGTATGTTTTGGGTCATTGTCCATCTGTATTATGAAACGCCGCCCAATCAATTTGACTGCATTTAGCTGGATTTGAGCAGACAGTGTGTCTTTGAATGCCTCAGAATTCATTCGGCTGCTTCCGTCCTGTGTCACATCATCGATAAACTCTAGTGTCCCAGTGCCACTGGCAGCCATGCACGCTGCCTCCGCCGTGTTTTACAGATGATGTGTTATGCTTTGGATCATGAGCTGTTCCGCCTTCTCCATACTTTTTTCTTGCCATCTGGTAGAGGTTGATTTTGGTTTCATCTGTCCAAAGAACGTTTTTCCAGAACTGTGCTGGCTTTTTTAAATTTTTTTTTTTTTTTTTTAGCAAAGTCCAATCTAGCCTTTCTATTCCTGAGGCTCATGAGTGGCTTGCACCTTACAGTGCACCCTCTATATTTACTTTCATGCAGTCTTCTCTTAACGGTAGAAATGGATATCGATACACCAACTTCCTGGAGAGTGTTGTTCACTTGGTTGGCTGTTGTGAAGGGGTTTCTCTTCACCATGGAAATGATTCCGCGATCATCCACCACTGTTGTCTTCTGTGGACGTCCAGGTCTTTTTGCGTTGCTGAGTTCACGCGTACTTTCTTTCTTTCGCAGGATGTTCTAAACTGAAGATTTTGCCACTCCTAATATTGTAGCAGTTTCTCTGATGGGCTTTTTCTATTTTCACAGCCTAAGGATGGCTTGTTTCACCTGCATGGAGGGCTCCTTTGACCAAATGTTGTCTGTTCACAGCAAAATCTTTGACATGCAAGCACCATTTACATCACATTTACATTTGTAGCATTTAGCAGACGCTCTTACCCAGAGCAACTTCCATGTCCAAATTACAAGGACAGTCCCCCTGGATCAACTCAGGGTTAAGGGTCTTGCTCAGGGACCCAGTGGTGGTAGTGCCGGAGGTGGGATTCAAACCTGGGACCTCTTGACCAATTGGTCCATTGGCAAGTACCCACCACTAGACCACCACCACCCAGATACACCTCACCTCAAATCAACTCCAGTGAAACCTGCCAATGAAATAGCCTTTGAGTCAATTGTCCAATTACTCTTTGTCCCTTTAAAAAGAGGGTGGCACATGTTAGGGAGCTGGAACTCCTAAACCCTTAATCCAATCTGAATGTGGATCCCCTCAAATGAAAGCTGAGAGTCTACACATCATGTCCATTGTACATTATGTCCATTATATAACTATAATTGAAATATGTTTCAGTAAACAGGTACAAAAACAAAACTTGTGTCACTGTCCAAATATATATGGACCTAACTGTATGTGTATCCTTTTCTTGCAAAGGCAGTTCAGAGAGGGTGATGAATGAGGGCTGATTGCTGTCATTTTGCCTCCTAGAGTGTTATTGTATACATTACTCCTCAGCTTGTCACTACTGACATCTTTCTTTCCACTTACAGCAGATCTCATTTTTAATATTAGTTAATGTACATCAGCTTGGGAAACTGTTGATGTTGACATGTTTATTTGTTATTCCAAAATTTATTTGACCCATCACTCAATTTGTCTCTCTGCATGACTCACTATTCCCTGAAGCTTTTGCGGTTTATATGTTTAGGCACTTATTCCCTTCCATGCTTTCAGCTCATTAACTTGTTTTTGTTATTTGGGAGGGGGTGACTTGGCTGCTAAGAGTAGTGACAGGTTGGGATGCTACTCCACACATAAACACACGGAAATGCAACTGTTTGTGACGATCTACAACTCTATAAATAATGACAGGGAAAATATGAAGATCTGATATATAATATAAAGTCTGATCCTAATATAACTCTAAACATGAGGAAAAACTATATATAGATATATATGCAGGATATATACTAAACCTAAGATTAGAAAAACAAAAATCACAGCATTAAACAATGAAAAATTAAGAATTAAGAATCTCTCTTTAAAGTAAGTACATAAGTTAGAAGATCTAGAAGATCTTTGGAGGGAACCATTAAATAAATGAGAAAAGCACTTTTTCTGGGATGCACATATTCATACATGACAGGAAAATGATGATCAACAGGAGATGAAATTCTTAGTATGAATAGCCAGCAGCTGCTTAATTTCTAAACATGCAGGCTGACATCATTATAAATCCTTGTCTCAGCTTGTGTTCACATGAGCTCTCTTGGTAATTACTTAAGTATTATGCTAGGCCTGGTTAGGTAAACTAGCACATTGATTTTGCCAGGATTTTCACTCTGGCTTGTGCTTCCAATTAAGACCCTTCCTGTGAAATATCATTAAATTCCCCGACAAAAGCACCTATGTGCAAGGGTTCGGAGTATTACAGAAAGGATTAAAAAAGGTGTTACAAACAGAAGTACAAAATTCAAGATTAGTTTATTTCTATGATTAAGATTCTTTACACAAGAGGACTGTGATATCAAATAAATAAGTAAGGTAGGAGATCCAGAATTATTAACCCGTTTTAAAAAGTTTCACTCTTGGTACAGAGAGGGGATCTGGATGCAGAGAGGGGATCTGCTGTAACATTATCTAAAAAGGCATGGGTAATAAGGGAAAGAAAAGAAGAGATGATTAACATCAGTCATTATGTTGTGAACACTGGTGCAGGTTTGGTTGTTTTATGCTTGTTATTTCTCTCAATTAGCCTAGAACAATATCTGGACTTTGCATCGCTCAAACTAGACAGTAACTGTGGTGTATGTCGGAGTGAAAATCAAACCAAGAAATCGAAATCATTTTTCAGAACTGCAACACAGGATTGTGTTAAGCCCTGGTGAATGATTCAAAAACATTGCAGCAGCATTGAAAGTACCACAGTAGCCTCTATCACTACCAGATTGAAAGGATTTAGAACCACCCAAGCTTTCCTAAATCTTCACCAAACTAAATAACTGCAGTTGAAGGGAACTTGCTCAGAAAAAATAACCAATAACCCTATGGTCACTAGGAATGGGACCAAGCCTTTAAGGTAGACGAAAGCCATTCTTTGCTGCAGCACATAATGGCTCACTGGAAGTCTCCCAAACCGCTTTTAGATTCTAAAATAATCCTATTTCCAAAAGGCCAGCGTGGAGGCATTTCCATCCCTCCAGTCTAGCACAGCGATGGAAGCATCCTGCTCTGGGGATGTGTTTCTACAACAGTGACTGGGAGACTAGTTAGGGAAGAGGGAATAATTGGTGCAGAATCCTGGACAAGGTCCAGGAGTAACTTGGAGTCTGGTCCCAACAAAATTTGGGAAACTGTTTATAATGTAGGACCTGATTGTATAGTCCAAATATTTTTTAATTGTGAATGCATATAATAATATTAGCCTCTCCTTTCCAGGATTAAACAAATGATAATACAATAATAAGTAGGGTGTCTCAACATAAACTTCATTCACTCAATAAAAAGTCTTGCTTTCTGACTTAAGGAGCCATATCTGTGGCTGCTGTCTAACAAAGAAAGCCAGAAATAAGCCAAAAGGTGGGGAATTGAAATGGAAAAAAGAAGTTAGGGTATTAACTCTATTCTAAGGAAAGAGAAAGACCCAGAGAAATAGATACTCAGATCTAACCAGATAAAACATAAACAAAGAGAGGAAACACATGGGACTAGGAACAGAAAGAATAGGTGAAAGTGACTCAGGAAAGAGCAAATCATTTGAGAAACAACCTAGTGGATACTCAGGATCGAGCAAAGGTGAGTAAACATGGAAGCTATTTAAACCCCAAGGTCATGACAGGCTCCTGCCACCTGTCATCCAGTTATAATAGATAGCATCCCTTCACCAAGAGAAAAAAAACAGTAATTCTCTCCTCTGCTGGCTGCCTGGGAGCACAACATCCCAGGATACCACAGGGCCCAGTCCTACAGACAGCATTGTGCAGCCTACAGGGAGTACACATATGATGCCAGTGAAAACACAAATAAGGGTCCTGTCCTGCTCTTGCACAAACGTCAGGGCCGTCCCGATCAACTAAATGTTGGATATCCCAGCCCCTGTACCAATCAAGACCAGTGGAGGGCTGGTAGGCAAGCTAAGGCTCTGATGAGGTAACAGAATGCTTTTCATGCAGTGGGGCAGCGGTAGCCAGATGTCGAGGCTGTTGGCCCAGGGTCAGCAGGTCATAGATTTGAATCCCAGACCAGTAGGTTGCCGTGAGGTACCGTGCCTGTCACTGCTCCCTGGGTGCTTTCAATAGCTGCCCCCTGCTGCATGTGTGAGTGTGCAGGTAAAATGCAGAGGGGTAATTTAATTGTGGCTCACTATGTGTTGTGCTGTGTTTCACAATGACAAGAATAGTCACTTTCACTTTCAAACCCTAGAAAGTGAATAAGAGTGGAAGAAATCTGATGAATTGTCAAAGATGTTGCATGATGTAAATCCAGTGGATTTTATTAAAAAATATATGCTAAATTTTTGCAACTCCTCAGAACTCTACAGCTGTACCAGAAGTGGTTTTTAACCGAGGGCTTGATGGTACTTTTGCTTTATGAAAGTAAATAAATAAAATTCTTGAATCACGAAAAAGAATTTTTTAAATGGCATTCATTAATCTTAATTTCATTTTAAATAACTTCATTAGTGTTTTCTATGTCATAAGGGTTGTTTAAGTCCTTTGGGGTTCCTTTTTTGGAATCACATTTAGCATGAAATCTTTCCATGGATTATTCTTTGGAAAATAAGAGTAGATTTAAACCTCCATATGATATAAATGTTTGAGTAGAAACCTTTCCATCAGTCTGAAAGAGATCTCTCAAAAAGAGATTTTCAGATTTTTTTTTTTTTTTTTTTGATGATTTTATAAATAGAGACCTGAATTAATACAGTACATATTAGTGCAACAAATAATCATTTTGGAAAATGATAAAAGTATATAAGAATATAGGAACTGGAATTCTTTTTCTTTTGTAACTGATGACATCCCTCTGAATTAGAAACCTTTGTGCTTGTTTTAACCAATGTGTGTTACTTAATTAAGGATAATTACCTAATAATACCTAATAATAATTAGGTGTTCAACTGAGCTGCATAAAAGGTTTATTAACACACAGAATTTCTGCTTCTGGAAGATGTAACATTTCTGTTAACACTATTTTCCACTATAAACATCACGCTGCACAAGCTGTTTGTATGTGTGAAGAGTGTAGATATGGAGACTGTGTGAAGTCTGGGTATGTAGAGGCTCTTTGTGTGGAGGATGTAGATGTGGAGACTGTGGAAGTAAAGGGTTATGTATGCAGAGGTTATTTGTGTGGAGGCTGCAGATGAGGGGACTGTGTGAAGGTTGTATATAGAGAGTCACTGTGTGGAGGCTGTAGACTATGTGAGGCCAATATATGCAGAGACTCTGTGTGGAGGTTATAGACTTGGAGACAGTGTGAAAGCTGTATGTGTTTGAAGGCTACTTAGGTGGAGGACGTGGAGACTGTGTGTGTGTTAAGGCTGTATACGTGCAGGGTCTTGTGGAGGTTAGAGATGTGGAGGCTGTGTGTGAGAAGCCTCTTTGTTTTTCGAGGTTATAGAAGGAGAGCTGTGTGTGAAAGCTGTATATGCAGAAGCTTTTTATATGACGGTTGTAGCTGCAAAGATTGTGTGAAAGCTGTATGAGAGGCTCTCATGTGGAGGTTGGAGATGTGGAGACTTTGTGTGAAGGCTGCATATGCAGAGGCTCTCATGTGGAGGTTGTAGAAGTGGAGATTGTATGCATATGTGAAGGGTGTAAATGTAAGGAAGCTGTATATATGAAGAGTTTGTGTGCAAAAGCTGCTTGTGGAGAGGCTCTATATGTGGACTCTGTATTGTGAACGCTCTATGTGTGCAGACTGTGTGTGTGTGGAGGCTGATTGTTTTGTGGAGTCTCCGTGTGTGCAGGCTGTGTGGAGTTGTGGACTGAAGGCAGTGTGTAAGGGTGCTCTATGTATGCTGGCTCCAGTGTGAAGGCAGTATAGATGGAGGGTGGATTTAGAGGTTTTTGTGTGGATGTGTGGAGGCTGTGTGTGCATATGAAAAGGCTGTGTTTGGATAGGCTGTCATTTTCAAGACCTCCACACACTTTGCATAAACACAGATGTTAAATCTCAACCAGCCCACTGCCTGATACCGGTATATAAAAAAGTGCTGCTTTATTGAAAAGGCGATCATTACCACTCTAGGAGATTAGACCCCTGCTGCTTTGTGTACCAAGAAAAGATATAACATTCTTCTAAAACCTACCAAAACAGTGAAATAAACCCTTTTTTACAATTCCTAGAAAAAATTATGTGGAGATTAAAGAACGAGGGCGCATTAAAAAAAAAAAAAAAAAAAACCCAGACCTTTTCTCATTTTCTTTTTTTTTTTCTTTTTTTTAACAGAAAGTGGACACATCACAGAAAGTTCTCATCACTGCAGATGGCACTAATCAGTATGCATGAAGACACTCATAATTAATATAACATGAGGCTATGTAGGCAAGAGTTCTCTTCCAGAATGGGACATTTTAATTGAATCACTCCCCCTCCTTCTCTCTAATTAATACATTTAAGTAGAAATGCGATGAGTCAGTGTGTCAAGTTCTTTTTTATAAAAAATAAATCTACTGAAGTAAGCCCCTCAACCTATTGTGAGGTATTCATTGGGCAAGATAAGCGACATAAAAATAATTGGATGCCAAAGGATGTAAATGCAGAAGTTTTTTAATACCATGCTCTGGGTAATTTGGTAAGTGTTAAAGGTGAGGACAAATAAAGATACAGGCTGTGGATACACGTGGAGAGCCATAATTGGTCAAAAATTAAGCACTTTTTTATTTGTTTTTTTCTTTTAAAGGGGAAATAATCTGAATTCTTTCCACCAATGCCCATATTTTATGCACCTTTCTCGGATAAAAATGTAAAAAGGTTTTTAATATACATTTATTTTCTTGTGAATTTACACAAAAATATGCAGACTCTTTATGTATATCATACAGAACTGAAAAGAAAAGAGTACTTCAGAAACACTGGCACTGTACAAAAAATCGACACATTTGTCGTGAGAGAAATTATATAATTATATATAATATATATATAATGTTTTTCCCAACAGATAAACAGCATTTAAAATTGTGTTCAACTATTCCCTTGTGAAGTTTCTGAAAAACCTGAAAAATCAGTTCAGTTGTAAAAAAAAATCATTCTATAAAAATACTGCAAAGCTGAAAACCCTTCACACTTTTTTTTTGCATCAGTTACTATAATTATTATACATTTCCATGAACCACTCCTTATTGTTCCACTTACATAAAGTTTAGAATGCTGCTGCCAGGTTGCAGAAAGACACTATATTTCATCTGTACTTGCGTCACTACAGTGATGCCGGTTGATTTTATGATTCCGTTTGAAGTATTTTTTCTGCTTTTTAAGCTCAGAGAAGCA
Source organism: Hepsetus odoe (assembly GCA_017165825.1). Taxonomy (NCBI): domain Eukaryota; kingdom Metazoa; phylum Chordata; class Actinopteri; order Characiformes; family Hepsetidae; genus Hepsetus; species Hepsetus odoe. The sequence continues at coordinate 22,958,233 of CM029373.1, read as the reverse complement.
AGGTTGCGTTGGTTTGGACATGTCCAGAAGAAAGACAAGGACTCTATCGAGAGAAGGACGTTGAGGATGGAGTTGCCAGGAAAGAGGAGAAGAGGAAAGAAAAGGAGGAGGTTTCTGGATGTGGTGAAAGAGGACATGCAGGTGGTCAGTTTGAAAGTGGAAGTTGCAGACCAGAAGACATGGAGACGATTGATCTGCTGTGGTGACCCCTAAATCGGCACAACCAAAAGAAGAAGAAAGAGAGGACATGCAGGCAATTTATTTGAAGGAGGAAGATGCAGAGGAAAGAAACTAAATGGAGAGTACTGATCTGCTGTGGCGACCCCTAACAGGAGCAGCCGAAAGTGGTAGAAGAAGAAGATGGACCAGTCCCTCCATATATTTTTGATAAGATTGTTTTTTTTCACATCAGCCTTCTCTGCAAATATCCTATCTTGGTTGAGTTTGGAGGTGACCATGTTTTTGCCAAATATACCTCTAAAAGCTGTGGCTCAATATACCTTCCACTCTTGGGGATGTCCTTCTATCTATCTTTTTTGATCAGGTCCTACAAACTCATTTAACAAACTTGCACTTGTACAGGGTTGAGAAATAACAGTACTGTCTTCATCGGAGAGTTTTGTGTTTTGCCCTTTGTCTTGCTGTTTCCATGCGGTTTTATCTTATTTTATTTACACTACAGCTTTATTTGTCATTGCCTTACGTTCCAGGGATTAACTGGATGTATATATTGTTTAAACTTTAAAGCACTGGCCTTTTTTTTGAGCAACAAGGGGGCTTAGTTATTAGGTGTGAGATACAAACTCATTATTTATATATTCAAATGACTTTAGTAATGCTTGTAGTTTCGTGTAAAACTGTGATTATATGGAATTATATAGAATGACAATGTGATCAGTGGAAACATACTCACACTAAAATATAACTCTCCCTGTCCTTATACTGACACTTGGATAAGAGTGTCTGCTAAATGCCAAAAATGTAAATATAACTACCTGCTACCACAAACATTATCCTGGCAATATCTACCTTAAAAATTACAAAGTGAAATTTACTGTGAATTTCTTTGTAAATACCACCACCTATACATATCTAAAATCGCTAAAAAGTCTAAAAAATCAATTTTTCCTTAAACTAATAATGGAACTTTCCCCTGAGCAAGGTACCATCCCCGTCACTGCTCCCCGGGCACTTTCAATAGCTGCCCACTGCTGCATGGTGTTTGTGTGCATGGGTTAAAAGCAGAGGTCCAATTTCATTGTGGTTCATGGTTTGCAGTGCTGTGACCTCGCAATGACAAGGGTTGTCACTTTCACTTTCACTTTCAAGGGTGGCGGTGGTCTAGTGGTAGTGCCTACAGACCTCTGGATCAAGAGGTCCCCGGTTCAAATCCCACCACTAGCACTACCACCACTGGGTCCCTTAGCAAGACCCTTAACCCAGAGTGTCTCCAGGGGGACTGTCCCTGTAATTAGGACATTGAAGTCACTCTGGATAAGAGCGTCTGCTAAATGCCATAAATGTAAATGTAAATGTAGAACCTAATGGATTGTAAAAAAAATACTGACCTTTTTTATGTTATTTTACATCTTGTTTACAGCAAAATGAAAACTGTTATAATTAAAATGTGCTTTGTTGATACCTCTTACTTAACAGCTTGCTTACTAGTAGTCACAAGAAACACTTATCAAAAGTAAACAGACTCTAAATTTATCTTTAAACAGTTGTTTGCTCAGAACAGACTTGCTTTTTCATAGCCACCAGGCTGTGATTGTGGACAGAGGACACAGACAAGCATGTTAAGTTATAGCAGCTCTAGAGCAAGCCGAGTTTAAGAGCTTTGCTGAAATCTGCAGCCTGCAGCCCTGCAGTACCAACAAGGTATGCAGATCTGGCTTTTACCCGATCAGAGTTCTCTGCTGTAACTGAACGTTAGAAAGAAGTGAGTGAATGTGTAACGTAAAGCGGGAGAGGAAGAGTACAGATACAGAGAACATGCTGAGGTCAGAACAAAGACAGAAACATTCCCAAAATATTCTCACTATGTGTTCAGGGGCTCTTCTGTCATTCCACAGGCAGGATGGTATTAGTGTTTATGAGCTTTACAGAAATTTGCTTCTATTATACGACGTAAAAGAGACATTGTTTCAATCTAATTTATTCTTGTGTTCATGTTCCCTTCTAGAATGAGTACACATGTCCCAGACCTCTTCCAGGAGCCTGGCTGGGAGACGTTCCCCCTCTCTATTGAAGAAAGAAAGGCCTATGAAAAACCATCCATGGCGCATAAACAATCCGCTCCTTTCCAGCCTCCCATCCATTCTGGGTTTGTCCAGGGAGTTTGAGAACACAATGCAGCTCCCCTGCATTAGACTGAATAAGATGCCCCTCTCTTTAACGTAAGAAAGCCCACTCATTAAAAAGAAGAGCGAAACAATATCCCATCCGTTTGAGGATTCTAAATATCACCTTCAAGTATGCAGTCTCTCAGGATGGGGAGACTAAATGAGGTGGCAAATAAAAGAAAGGCAAATCTTATGACAGTGCAATGTTTACCTTCTGTGTTCCCTGTGGGCCAATCTGTTCCGTGCTCCTAGATCATCCGTCTCACACTTTACCGTACTGTATGGTAGAATTCATGGACAGGGCTCTTAAATAAGCAGGAGAGCATAATTGATCAGTTTTGCACATGCAGTTTCTAAACGCCTGTTTGAGAAAGGTTCTTTTAATCTGTTTTGGTGGGAAAATATATAATACATGAATAAATAATCAAATAGGAGAAGGCTGAAGAAAAAATCTATTTCTGAGTGCCATTTTTTCGAGGAGGATGGTAAATCCATTTCTTTCCCACCGTGACTACCCTGGCTGATTTTAGCCACAAGAGACTCAGATTGCTGAAATGTTTGTCAGTCCTGTGCTCTTTTTTTCTCTTTTATGTGGCAAGCCGAACACTGACTCTTTCATTTGAACAGTGAAAGGACAGTAGGTATTTGGTGAAATGTATGAACCTGATGTCTTTTTACATAAAGTGTTAATGTGCACTCTAATCTTTAACACTCAACGGTATTTTTTGATGAAAATATGCTGCAAGGACATTAGCTAAGTGGTCATTTCATATTCTACACACAGTTGCTCTCATTTAAATGTGTGCCATCAGAATGACTTTAAAACACATCATCCTTGTAGCGACTCAGCTAATTGCCATCTGTCGCCAAGGCTTTCTTTTGCTGTTATCTAACATGGGCTACGTTACACTCACAGCTGTGTTTACAGCTGACAGAGTGGCCACAGTCAGTAAAACGTTGTTGTTTCAATGCATCGCTAAGTATCCAATTAATTGCACGACTGCTGCCAAGCAGTGAGAATAATTCCACCTGGTTCAGATTTAATCTGGTTTTAACAAAGCTTCAGTTACAGAGAATGAGAAATAACCTCACTTAACCTCCTTGCTTATCAGTCCTTCTAAGAAAAACTAAGGACTGAGTCTGGCAAGAGTCTGTAATCCATCAATGTCAGAACGGGCATGGTCAAGTCGCTGTTCAGCCTTTCCAGAAAGGTCGGGACAAATTCAGCTCCAGTTCAGTACCAGTACAGCCCATCCCCCCTCAAAAAATCCTGGCTTCTACATGGCAGTGTGAGCGCTTTGCCTTGTTTGAGACATGGCCTTGTCTGTAAATCACTGTGCTTGGTTTGTGAGTCACTATTTATTTATCCTCTTCATTTGGCAGAATTTCAATATTCACCTTTCCTTTATGCATTTTGAAATACTTGATACAATTCCATCAGACTAAATTAGCTGTTCATATTGTCTTCATTTCTTTACAAAAAACCATCCCACAAACAGCATCCAAAGCCGATAGATGTTCTGTCTCTACTGTATTTCCTAACATTTTTCTGAGAACTTTTACTGGACTTTATTGTTTCGTGTTTAAAGTTTTCTCATGCAGACATCTGTGATGTCCGTCCCCCCCCCCGAACAAGGTCTTCTGCTGTGATGTGATGAAGTACACACGCATTGTGTCCAGCTTCCCAGATCAGACTTATACCTAAACTTAGACAAGGTTCATTTTTAAATAAAGTCATTCTAGGTTTTGAGATGTTGTACAGATAGTTCTGTTTAGTGAATAAGAAAGCAGACAGAACTGTCCACGAGTTTCCTTTAAATACACATAGATTTAATTTCTTTTGATGTATTTGCTGTAAGACTTTTGCTCAGTATTGCCTCAATATTCTCTTTTCTGCTTCATGCGTCTTTTAATTCATTTAAATTGTTGGTGTTCTTCTGTTCCTCTGTGTGATTGTAACTCACTGAAATGAGGGAAGAATCGTTTTTAAGTCTGTCTTTTATGAGCCATTGAATAAAAATTACACCACAGAAATTAAAATATGTCCATTTAATTCGTTGTGTCATGTCCGACATATCCAAAACCGGTCCTCAGCAATGGTATGATGAATGGAAATGTGCTTTTAAAAAGAGGTAGCACCACTTGGTAGGAGTTGCGTAACCTTATAAATTCCCTTTGTCAATGCTGTGAGCACCAGTCAGTCACTGTAAACTGTGCCTGACTTGAAGAATAACACAGGGGGGAAAATCTGTTCTCTCTGCAGAAAAAAAGTGCTTTATTTGTGTGAGAGAGAAAAAAACAAGACAAAATGAAACAAGGATGGATGTGCTGAAGAATTTATTGCTCAAATTTTGCTATTTTATGACTCTAGAGATTTAGGGATTCTACCAGAATTGTTTGCCATTAGACAAACAGGAGACATGAGTGGTATTGGGGCAGAGTTCAGTTGCAGAAAAACATAAAAGTAGCAGTTTGGCAAATCTGTGCATAATGTGTGACTTTTTGCTCAAGTGAATTATGTGCATAACTTTTAATAGGCTTATTGGTGTGTAGGCATGACAACTGCTCGTTATTTGCAGTTGTAACACTTGCAGTTTACTCCATTGGACTGAAACCCGTGTGTGAAATTGTGGATCCCCAAAAACTCCTCACTGACTCCTACTGTACAGCTGTAAAATAGTGTACAACTGTAACTACCCTATGTTCCTACTTAAAAATAAGACTTTTCACCAATGACTGAAACGCTGATATTTTCTTGCACTATGGCAAAAATAGCATTGTATTAAAGCCAGTGTCTTTGGGAAATCATACTACTTTGCTACATTGCAGTGACATCATCGCAAATAAGAAGACGTTTTTAAAAAGAATGGTCCAGATTTATTCCATTTTAATAGAACTAAAGGACAATAAGATTTTGTGTAAATGATATGATGGGTTTAGTTTAACTTGACCAGGGACTAAAACTAAAAAAGGTCAGTTTTGATTTTAGGTTGTCCTCACTACTGTAATTACTGAATTAATAGCAAGCACTTTGCTATACAGTCAATCAATCAAGATTGTAAATCAATCAAAATAACATAATTCTGCACTGGAGACATTCTTGCTGAAAGTGAGTGTTGGGCAACTCCTCAGACTGCATTCCTTAACTCAACAAGCGCCATGTGTAACAGTTCAGTGTATATACAGTACTGTGCAAAAGTTTTAGGCAGGTGTGAAAAAAAGCTGTAAACAAAGAATGCTTTCAGAAATATAAATAAGCTTACCGAGGCATGTTCAATGTGCACAACAGAATGAGGGATACATAAAAGATCTTTTAAGATACATACATAAAAGAGGAGAACTGGGACAATAGAATGTGCTCTGGTGGCTAATTGGTAGCTCAGAAACAACCATACAGTAACATATGTAGGATTAATTATTTCTTTATTTGGTTAAATATTTCATTTAGACCTTTTGAGATGGACCATTGTGGTGTCCTTGCACACGTTATATGGATCATTCAAAAATGAAAAGTAGTACAGAATAATTCAAAATAACTTCAAATGTTAAATAAATGAAGATTCTGTAATTATTTAACTGTTCATATACAGTACCGTGCAAAAGTTTTAGGCAGGTGTGGAAAAAATGCTGTAAACAAAGAATGCTTTCAGAAATATAAATAATGATTGTTTTTTTTTAATCAATTTACAAAATTCAAAGTGAGCGAACAAAAGAAAAATCGAAATCAAATCAATATTTGGTGTTTCTAACTTTTGCTTTCAAACCAGCATCAGTTCTTCTGGCCCCACAGAGCCCTGATCTCAACATCATCCAGTGTGTCTGGATTACATGAAGAGACAGAGGGATGTGAGGAAGCTACATCCACAGAAGATTTGATTTAGATTGATTTGATTTAGATTTCTCTTTTGTTCATTGACTGCATTTTGTTGATTGATGAAAATAAATGATTAACACTTCCATTTTTTCCACACCATCCATATATATATATATATATATATATATATATATACTGAAATTTCTCAAGTAGGAACTACATAACATGAAAACCAATATCATTCATTATAAGCTGCATTTAAAATTCTCTGCAGGTTCAGTTCCCAAGTCTGGAGGACCTTGTGGGCTCTCTGAGTCTCACTGACTCGTAAGGAGTCAAGAAGTCCTGTAGATTAGATACCAAAATAGATCTTTTTTTGTCTCCCATTGTATTTCACTTTTATTTCGCCCCTTGTTGTTGTAGGCGTGGGGGTAGACAGGAGTGGGCAGATTCAGAGATGTGGGGTAGCTACACATGTCATCATTTTGAGGCATAGAGTAGTAATTCAAATGACTGACCAAAGGACAAATGAAGAACTTCAGGTATGTGCAGCTTATCAATTAATTCCATTTATTTATTAATACCATTTATAATATCATCTCTGAATACATCCCCAAATTAGGCTCATTATGAAAAAAAATGTTTAAAGAGTTTAAAACATGCCAGACAATGAATATACATTTTATTACTTCATAGTTCAAAAAGTAAAGTGACCAACCTCTGCGTTTCACCCATACACACAGTGAGACACAACAAAATTGTGTGGGGACAAAAAAAAGCAGTGATGGGGACGGTACCTCACCTCAGGGCAACCTACTGGTCAGGGATTCAAACCCAAGACCCTACAATCTTGGGGCCTACTCCCTTTTGGGCAACGGTGGCCTAGTGGTTAGGGAGTTGCCCCAGATCGGAAGATTGTGGGTTCAATTCACTCACCTGTAGGTTGCCCTGAGGTACCCTTGAGCAAGGTACCGTCCCCGTCACTGCTCCCTGGGCACTTTTAATAGCTGCCCCCTGCTGCACGTCTGTGTATGGGTGAAACGCAGAGGTTGAATTTGTTTGTTTTTACTAGTTTAGTTGATTTTTAAAAGTGTTGAATTGATAAATGGAAGTTTTATATCCCTAATTGGAACAATGGAAGCAACACCTAATGCCATGTGCATTGCTTGCCAACATATCTACCTGAATCTACTCATAAAACCTGCATCACATCAAGATTAGTATAGCAGCAAAGCAGATGTGTATTTGCTTACGTTTATTAGTTATGGGTGCTGAAGGAATCTCATGGGCACGTAAATCCTCAGGAAGGGATTTCAGGTGCCGCAGACTCCAACTCCTGAACCTCCAGCCAGCCAGGTTACATCAGCATTCAATTTTAGTGGTTTAAGAGGACATTTTATCTAAGAAACAGTTCACTGTGTGGCCCGTTTATTTTTAGCAGATCATTTGCACAAATCTGGGACTTAAAACAGATTAAAAGGTTAGCCAGATCCAAAAGCCTGTTTAGCAAAGTAAAGTTAACTAAAGAAGTAGAAATAAATGAAAGTCTACGGGCAGCGGTGGCCTAGCGGTTAGGGCGTTAGCCACATGATCGGAGGATCAGGGGTTCAAACCCCTTCCCAATAGGTTGCCCTGAGGTACCCTTGAGCAAGGTACCGTCCCCATCACTGCTCCCCGGGCGCTTTCAATAGCTGCCCACTGCTGCACAGGTTTGAGTGTGCATGGGTTAAATGCAGAGGTCCAATTTCGTTGTGGTTCATGTGTGCTGTGCCGTGACCTCGCAATGACAAGGGTTGTCACTTTCACTTTTTTTTCACTTATATCTGTAGTATTGTAGCCGTCCAATCAGAACCTCAAAAAAGAAAAACGCAAAGAAAAAAAAAACATTGTAAAAAGTGTTGCAAAGTAAAAAGGGGGGAAAAATCAATGTGGCCTTTTCTCTTGCAATATGTATTTGTGTTACTTTTCAATTTTGTGCTGCATCCATACATCCTCACTCCCGGACAACCCAAGACTTTTTTTCTTAGCACCTAATGTCTACAGAATCCCTGCTGAAAGACTTTGGTTGGGCTCTGAAGTGTCTGCTGAGGTTTTAGCTTCCCCTGTTCCTGTGGGACCCTGTCCAGCTGGAGGATCCTGTAGGAGACGGCTGGTTTACACAAAAGCATGCAAGAATCAATGCATGTCCAATTGCAAGGTCCAGTACATCATTAAAACACCATCCCCAAAGTCCCCAAAGCAGTCAGAGAACAAAGTCAGACTGAATTCTTGATCTCAGCTTCTGCCTGCCTTTCCAGTTTCCACCTTCATATTTCTCTGCAGAAAATGATTTTAATGTTGATTAAGAGAATCTAGTTAGAAGAACACTTACTGATTTTAGTTACGGATTACTGGTTACTGATTTCCCCACTTCTACACAGTCGTCATATACATCAGTTCAGTTCAATCAACCTGACTTAAATATTTAATGAAGATCTGACTGAAGTGGATGGTAACTATAAATACTGGGCTTTCTCAAGGACACGTTTGAATGGCTATTGCGTTGTTGTTTTGCATTTTAGAGATGACTGTAGGAGGATGGGCTCCCTTTATGAATGCTGAATCCTCTTAATGTATGTCCCTCAGCAGGCTTTGAGTGAATTTTTCCTTTCCACTGACTCATTGGCTTTGGGCATGGATCTGGATTTCTGTAAAGGTGCTTTATTAACACCATAAACAGAGGTGCACAGTAAGAAATACTTACAGTAAAAAAGTGAATTGAAATGGCTAAGCTTGTATATATTTACCCAGAATCCCTTTATATTGTTGTTTTTTTTGTTTAATTGTAATCATTTTATTAATTATAAGTACATTTTAAATTCACAAGCTCCTTTTCACTTCTAAAGAATATTTTATAATTGTTTGTCAAACAATTTTTACTAATGTTTTCAAAATTAAAACATTTTTAAAATGACAAAAAAAGAAGTTAAAACTCGTGCCCTAACAGTGACAAAATGCTTAGTCCTCAAACACAGCATTACATAGATGTAAATTTAGTACAGATGTAAAAAACGGATGTAAAAAAACAGAAAATTGTATGTTACATTATATCATCACCTGTCATAATAGTTAACCTTGTTTTTTTTTCTTTTTGATAAAGTTAAAGCTTTATATGATGTACTTTACAGCATCAATTCATGCTTTCCTTCATAAATATTGTCCAGCCAAAGATTTTCTCAAATGTGGCATCTGTCAGCTGCAGTAAATTACAGCTTATGCCTCTTTTGTATGTGAATAAAATGCTCTTTTTTTGTCTATGGTATTATTACTAATAAAATCAAGCACTTTCACCTTTTCCTCTTTCCACCTCCTTTTTCGCCACCAGAAGACAGAAAATTATAATTGCTTTGTAGTGCTGCAAAATTACAGGTTCCCAAGGCAGCAGTTTTCTCCCATTTGTAATTGTGCATGAATCATTTCTGTTCAGACTTACACAAAGTGGTCAAAGACTTACCCTACACTTCAAATCTGGACATTTTATTCTGCTAATATTAATGATATCTGACTCCTGCCATTTCGCACGAAAGAACCAACAAATGAATAATGAGAAACACTAAGGTCTCATTTTTCCTGTCATACAATGGCCTAAATTTGTCGATTTAAAAACAATAAAATGTACAAATTAGCTTTTTATTTTTGCATTTATTTCTTTATTTCATTAGTGAGGCAGAAACACCAACAGCTATTCAAAAAATCAAATGTGCAACCCTGTTGATGATCATTTTGTATGAAGATGAAGAATTATCCCACACAGTACAGATGGCTCACCTTCATCTTCACTGGCAGACTCCCTGGGTAGCGCTGAGCATTTAGACAAATAGAAGGGGTAATCAACAGAAAGGGCTGCTCAGTCATGGTTGTAATTTTCCTTCAATTGCTCCAAATTGTTGTTCCCAGATCTTGGATCATTTCTGGTTCCTCTCCTCTATGGCAATTTATGCCGCAACGAATGCTTAGAGGCTTCTGGGAAAAGAGGACTGATAGTGTAAATGTGGTTTGAAGGCTTCAAAGTGGCTCTGACTCCATGGCTGAGTATATAAACAGTTCCTGTATCATGCTGCTGCAGTTTTTGGCCTAGCAGTCCCTTAGGCAGGTCTAGAGGGAGTGCTCTGACTGCCCGCTTTTGCCCTCCGTTTGCACGTCTGTGCCAGGTTCCTCTGGGCTCAAAGCTTTGGCTGATGATGTCTGACACAAGGAAGGGTGGGGTGTGTAGTGTGAGAATACTGTATCAGAGAGGGATAGCAAATCAGATACAAGGTGAAAAATGGGGGGGGGGAGCCAACCTGAGTGAAAGAAGAACTTCAAGGACTTTGGTGGGTGGCAGAAGAGAAACAAGAGTGCGTGAGAGAAAATAAGATGGAGCAGAAATGCTGTGAAAGTTAGCAAACGAGATGAAAGCAGAGTAAGAATAAAGAGGGCATTAAGTGTTTATTCCAGGAAAACATGATACCAGTATTTCTCACAACTTTGTAACAACCTGCATGTCAAAAGAAGTCTCATCATCCAGCAACAAACAGACAAAAGATTTCCATGATGCTCCGCACATATTTATCAGAGTATTCAAAGCCTTCTGAGCTGCAGCTCCCTTGCGCTGGAGACAGTCAAATGAGCAAACATAATATGAAGCTGTATTTACAAACGATTTCCTTCGCTTCGTTATGTATCTAGCAGCAGGTATAATAAAAAATTCCTGCTGCTAATCAAAATATCATGTCCTACATTGATTGAATTTGATGTAATTTTTAGTATACAGCAAACATCTTGTCATAATGTAAAGCATGCGCAGTCAGGCAAGGAGTTTATCCAATCTGCCGTTATAAATGGGAGAAATACCTTACCAAAGCCTCCATAGCATTGCAATTTAGAGACCTTAAAAGAGCTTTGGAAATCATGATGCAGAGATAATAAGGTATCATTTTATTTAGATGTTTCTCCTGTAGATACTTAATCAGAACCCTGTGATCACACAGTGTCTGAGAGAATCAGTTTAATGTTGCCAAAAATTCTCCAATCAAAATATTTTCTGACTCCGGCCCTCCAGGACTGGAGTTTGACACCCCTGAGTTAGAACATTAATCTCACAGCAAGAAAGTTGTGGGTTTGAGTCCCAGCTGAGGGAAAACAGGGTTCTTTCAGTGTGGAGTTTGCATGATCTTCCTGTGTCAGCTTTGGTTTCCTCCAGGAGTACTGGTTTTCTTCCACAGTCCAAAAGAAATGTGTTAAAAAAACAGTGAAATACAACATGCAAAGAGGTGTCAAAATGCAAGATCACAAATATTATAATTTTATTAATAATAATATAAATAATTTTATATTTAACAAAAGTAAGAAATAAATACTACTGTTGGCTTTCTGTAACTGTGTGTGTGTGTGTGTGTGTGTGTGTGTGTGCGTGCATTTGCTTGTGTGTGTTTCTGCCTTTCCCCCTGTGAGTGATGGGATAGGCTCCAGCTCCCCCCCAGTTAGAGTAAGCAGCTCAAATAATGGGATGGGTGCTTGTTTTCTTTGCTCTCCTGCACCAATCAGCACAGTTTGAGTGGCAGCATCACTGAAACTATAGCCAAAAATAAAAACGATTCACAATTGATCTGTAATCACCGTTTATTCAAGCATTCAAGAGCAAAAAACGGAAGCAGAAAAGAAATTCCCTCATAGGATTTCTTTCAAGGCTTAGATTTCCTTCAAGATCAATAAAATAACTAACTTATCCTAATACACTCACACCATCTGTACCCCCAGAAATACACAAAGAACAGTGTCAAAGTAAAAAATTATTTTAAAAAATGTAAAAAATTACATGACATGGCCTTGCATGATCAATTGTTTTCTCTTGTGGGGGTCATTTGCTTTTGTGATACATACAGTATCACTTTTGAATTTTTAGAAGAAAAGAAATGAGACAATTGATCCCCTGTGGTAACCCCTAAAGGCAGATGCTGAAAGTAGAAGAGTATTTTTCAACAATCTTTATTTTTTCATTCTTTTTCTTCTTCTTGTCCTACTTACTCTTTTGGTCACTCTCATTAGACCCACGGCGGATCATCTTTCTTCATTTTTTCCAGTCCTCTGCATCTTCCTTACTCAAACCAACCGCCTCCATCTCCTCTCTCACCGCACCAATAAACCTCCTCTGGAGCCTTCGTCTTCACATTCGTTCATCACATTCTTTTCCCAATATAATCCTCATCTCTCCTCTGCATGTCCAAACCAAGGAATTTTTGCCTTTCTGAATTTCTCTCCTGTCGTCCAGCCTGAGCTGTCCCTCAAACAAACTTGGTCCTAGTCCTGTCCATCCTCATCACTACCAACACAAATCTCAGCATCTTTAACAGCTCCAGCTCCACCGCCTGTTTTTTGATCAGCGTCTCCATAATATTTTTTAAGAGGAATTCACACTTTATTTTAAGGCTGGAGTGATGCTGTTTAAAAAGTATCTCAAAGACAGACAGTAATACTTATTAATAAGTATAATAAGTAGATATATCATTTAAGATAAGGATATACACATAAGCCATAAACCTCTGTTCTTATATAGTATATATTTCCTTTTAATATTAATACCAAAGAAATAAAGGCAAAAACAATGCAAAGTTTATTTCTTATGTTAATGAGTGGTGTTTGATCATTTTAGGGCCAACAAACTAGACAATAAACCAAATTCCAGTTAATGAGGGTGGTTTGATTCACAGTTGAGGGAGTTCTGGGACCACCAACTGTCCAAATGTGTTATTAGATGCCACCTCTGACTGCTCTAAAAGCTACCACAAAGAGAGCCTCTGCTCTCAAAAACCTCAAATTTCATAACCTGGCGTTTTTGGAATAGAAGTAAGGAACCGATCCCCATGAATTACTGTTGTCATCCTACAGGAAAATCAATGAAAGAAAATCAATATTACTTTCAAAATTCCCGCCAAAAATGTTTGTTGCCTACTGGGAATGACCACCACAGCCTCAGACCAGAGCAGTGTATCTTAGTCTTGCTCCTGAACACCCACTGGCCCACAAAGCCTCACCTATTCCCTATCAAAACACACCTGATCCAGCACATCAAATGATTATCAAGTCCTTCATGGGATGTATCAGTTATCTTTCGGCAGAGAATAGCTGCAGGGCAGTGGGTTCCCAGGGGCAGGATTAGGAAACACTAGTCTAAAGGATCTAAAGAGGTTTTATGGAGGAATGCTCTTAGATCCCTTTGTACATGTTCTCTCACCTCATCTTCAGTGAGTCAGTGCTGTAAACTTAAGGTACACAGAGAAATAATTGAGTGGTGCAAGTGAACTGAGGGAAAAAGGTGTTTTTATTCTTTCTTTGAAAAATTTTACTTTATCTCATTATTCAGGGCAAAATCATGCTGAAAATAGCATTTTTGTTCATTTGCACTAAATCTAGCAATAATTCCACTGGGCACTTTATCACAGGTCCATAAATTAACCCAACTAATCAGCATATTGAGAGACATATGAGAAATCTTCTAGACTTCCAGACCAGCTTTAAGTATGGCAACAGAATTGTAACCATGCCAGTTAAATAACAAGTAATCTACTTGCAAATATAAAATGTTTTTTTATTTTTTCCAAACTTTTTCCAATTGCCTGGACCTTTGCTTCCTCTCTCTGTCCAAAGAAATTATGTTCACTTGGCACACTGCATACGGAGAAAAGGATTGGCACACATTATTCTGGGTTAAGCTTGCTTTAATCCTCCTTGGCTAAATAAAACAGCTCTGTCCAAAGCACTCAAAGACAAAAAATTGCTTTTACCCAAACACATTCATTTGCACACCACCAGAAACGAAATCACACCCTCAGAATTTGTTTGGGAATATAATCACACAAGACCTACAAAAGTGTAAAAGAATCTGCTCACATAATGAAAATAATGCAGATGTTCAGATTACTGCTCTCAGATGCTCGCTGTAATGTAATTCTGCCCGAGGCCAAATTTGAGATCAGTCTTTACCACAAAGCAAGTCATGAAAACAGCCATTCATAATCAAGAAAGATGAACAATTAATACAAAAAGATGAACTACTGTTTCGACCCGGTCAAGGGTCGGCCCAAAATAGAATTGGGAGCTTGTGTCTATGTTTTTTTTAGGTGATTTTATTTTTGTTTCATTGTTGTTATTGTTGTTTTTTGGCTGGTTTATGTGTCATTTTGTAAAAGCTTGCCATTAAACTGACATTGGGACAATCTGAGCTCTGTCACAAATATGATTTATATAAATAAATACCTCCCTGCAATGGGCTGGCGACCTGTCCAGGGTGTGTCCCCTGTCCTTCGCCCTGTGTGCGCTGGGTTGGACTCCAGCACTCCCCCGCGACCCCGTTTGGGACAAGCGGCAGAAAATGGATGGATGGATGGATAAATAAATACTTGTTGCAAGCAAAAATACAAATTAAATATATAAATAAAGGTTTAAAATGTATTTTAGCCCAAGAATCAGCACCACTTTGCTGTAAAAATAAATAAATAAATAAAAACACTTTTTTTTTCCATTAGAATATTAATTAGCTTTTTCAGACTTTGTCACTAAATTTTGTCTCATTCCTTTGGTCAGACTGTCATCAGTTACTCAAAGTTACAAGGATTCCTCTGTTGGACTTGCAATTTCAGTTTTTTCTTGTTATTGGTTTTTGGTATTACTGTTATCATTTCCATAAAAGCAACTCATCTTGATTCTAAATCATGACACTGCCATCGTTATACTTCTCTGTGGGTTTGATGTTCTGGATTACCATATTTACAACCTTTTTTCTCAGATTATGATGCCCTGAATAATTGATGAAGCAGTACTAAACTAAAAAAAAAAAAAACTTCTAGGGCATGGTGTTGTATTTATTTGTTCAAATCACATATATTTGGTGTTCTGTGAGATGAAATATCATCACAAACAGTTTTGAAAAGCACTGAATCATTTACTTCCTTTGGCTTACTTTTCTTAAACCACTAAAGCATTACTGGAGACAGTTTTATAGGCTGATGTGTCTTAGATCACCCATTTGTTAGTAACAGAGAACAGTGTATCATTCGGTGACATAATTTGATTAATATATTATTTATTCATCATCAGTTAAGTGTTCGCTTGTTGTTCTACCTTTCTGACAAAAAGCCAGAAAGAACATGACTATTCTGTCTGTACATCTTCTTGTGTTATGTTATTTTGTTTTGAAGAATGAGGAACTGGTGTCTGCAGCCACAAAGATCTCTTCATCAGAGACTATTCATCACAACCTTCTAATAACTGTAATACCTCATGGTGCTTTTTATTTTCTTCTTATGTATATTTTAAAACAAGTACTTCCTGGCGCAGGTGGACATGCATGCATGACCCAGCCTCACTTGAATCTCTTTAAAAATGTATGTAGGGTTTTTGAAAATGTGAGTGCAGCACAGGGACCTTGGCAAACTGAAGATGGCTTGCCCAGAGATGAGGGCCAGCACTGAACCACAATGCCAGAAAAATGTGAATTACTTTTTACTGTAGACGTTTCTCTAAACCGTAATGGCCAATAATGGCTTTGCAATATTAATGTTAAAAATTTGTGGTGTTTTCATAATGCTTATGCTGAGAACATGCCTGGATAATCCTACTATAATATTTTCAGATATAATATTTTCGAATTGTCTTTTGATTTCAAGTAATATGTATCAAGAAAAGTTCCTAATAAATATTCTGCACCAGTGCTTTATATTACAATCATGTCATTATCTGCTAGGCATTCAGAAGGCAGATATTCTTTTTGCATTCCTCTGTCCTTTGTATTGTATTATTCATCATATACCTTTTTGTTGATTAAAATTTTGTGTTCCTACTATATCGATTGACTGTTTGTGGACGATTAAAGATGTTCTGAATTTCATTGCCCGAGTTCAGCACAACTGGCACATGCTTAGAAGTTAGAAGCTGCAAATGACCTTCAGCTTCGTTTTTTCTGAGTAATGTGGGTGCTGATTTTTTCATGCTCTTTTGTTAAACAGTATTCATATTATTCAAAGTACTCATTAGCTGATGTTTATTCTTGTATATGAATAGCTGGAATGCTCTAGCTAGCACTGCAAAGCACAGAATGAGGAGAAGTGCAATCATTCCCTCGTTTAACCTCATTAGGATGAGATTCTGGTCTTTTTTTCTGCACATAGAAAGCTCAGTGTTAGGTAACTAACATGTTGTCATTGTCCTCGCAGTGCTGTAGTGTTGCACTAATTTTCTTTATGGTGCTTTTTTAGCTTACTGTCAAACAGTCAAGTTACTCTCAATAGCCTCAACAGAAAAATAACAAATGAAGACACTAGTCACAAAGTATAACTGGGAAAAAGCCAAAACCTGCAGATAGTTGGAAAGAATCAATGGACACTTTTGATGAAATAATCCATGTAGCCACACTGACCTTCAAGCCCAGACCTGAAGAAATCCATAACCTGTGTTACAGTGATTAACATTAAAGGGCTAAACAGGGTTCAATGTGGCATAAATTACATTAATCCAAAACAGCTGCTGTGTGTTAGAAGCACATTCTTTGAGCTCGGTTTCTCTGAGCCAAGCTGGACATTTAGAAATCTGCTTTATAAAACCAGCACCTGTGCTGGACAAACACGATAACAGGCACATTCCCAATGTGGACTGGGTAGGATGCAAGGATTAGAGCTGTGCACTCCTGAAGAGTCCACAGAGGCTGAGAGGAATTCTCTCATCCTTCACAAAGCCGAATAAGACAAATGACTCCTCTCCAGAGAGAACAGGTTTACTTAAAGGTGTCGGATTTTTCAGGTTTGTGTCTAACAATTCTGCAATACCTGTCTTACACTGTCTATCACTTATATTGTTCTTAAAAGCCAGGATCTATGCCACTGGGACTTCATGTCTAGCTACTGATAATCTGTGAGATGAGGGAAAAAAACATCTTGTGTGTGTTAACGTAGGTGGTGTGTAAGACCCTGAAACTTGCCATTTCTTCGTAAGCACACCTAGAACTGCACTCACTCCTCATCTGCCATTATTTTTTACACTTTTTTAGCTTTACAGAAGACAACTCCCTCTTAATACACAGTCATCTTTAATACTGGAGATATTTTGGTTTGGAGAAATTCAGTGAATGAGAAAAATGCATCCAATGCAATGCAATGGAGAAAAAAAAACATCACATTTTCTCAATTACAGGCTGCCTAGTGGCTAAATATGTCTCCAGCAGCGCACTTTTATGAAACAGCTGTCCCTTCATTCAGGCTAATCAGAACTAATCAAACCCATTCTTCTTATATAAATAGTATGATTGGATTAAAAGATGTTGTTTTAACTGGACAACATCCCTGGATGTGGTGAGAGATCACATGCAGGTAGTCGGTGTGAAAAAGGAAGATGCAGAGACCAGAATGAAATAGATGGATGATCCACTGTGGCGTCCCCAAATGGGAGCAGCAAAGAAAAGAAAAAAGAACCCTTTCATGACAACCGTATTCCCTAAAGGTAGTGACCTCTTTCCCTTCCTCTTCCAACAACTGTTCGGAATAGAATAAGGAGCAAGAGCTCAAGGTGTTAACTTTGCTTTCCCAATTTCCCAAAACACAATACAACCAAGTGAACACTAGGCCCCACAATCAGAACATAAAGAGTTTGAGCATCTTGTTGTGGATCACTGTTGTTGTGCTTTGTTCACTTTCAGTTCACTTCAACTGTGGGATGTGCCGTCTAAATTAGTTTGTTTCATCAAGGCCCAACTTTACGATATACAGGACTTGAAAAATCTGCTGCTAATTTCTTGGTGCATTAAAAACAGCATATTATCAGAGCTGTTTTGATGGAATGAGGGGGACCATAATGTTAGACATGTAGTTTCAGTGTTATGGTTGATTAGTGTATGATTGACAGTGCTGGTCTTACCACACACTAATAAGGTTTCACTTTGTTCCAAAGTTAACCTGTAGTGTAGAGAATAAGGGCCATAGCTAGGAGGGTGTTTTCTCCCTCAGCAGTCATTTATAGTAGCTTTGGTCTTCAGGCAGGAGCTAAATCCTCATCACCAAGCTGTCTGTTCTTTTGAAAAAACACACGCCTTTAATCCCTCTTTTCCTGTCTTGTATCACACCAACACTTGCTGTTGTGTTTACTGGCAGCCTCCCTGTTTGTTCGGCCAGGTCATTTGTTTTCTTTCACTCTCTTCTTGCTGTTTACTTGTAATGTCGGCATCTGTCAGCATGGTTGGTTTGCCATCCCCTATGGTGTCATTAGCAAATCCCTTTTGGTAATAAACTAAGATATATGGAGTCATCATAGGGCCCTGGCTGCGACTCAGATACCAGCCTGTTTGGCTGCTGTTCCTCTATTTGGCCAGGTAGGACAATTATCACACAGTAGAGGGTTCCAGCATGACCCATATGGAGTCCACCATATAATGATTATATACACAGCATAGGAAGAGATTTAAATAAACAGTGCTACTATACGGTTTGTTTAAAATGCATATGTGTTCAGAAACAGCTTTTTGTGAATGGATGAATGTCCTTTGCTCATTATCTTGGCAAATGTAGAAATATGCAAATGTGATGTCCTTCCTAACTAGCCATGATGAATTGACATTTTCATTTTGGCAAGTAATGAATAAGAAAACAGTTCAGAGGATGAACTCTTGGAATAACACTGTTTAGTGTCTGGTAATCCAATAGTTTAGCATAAGTAAACCAGCAAATGTTACAGTTCTTCATGATTGGCTACACATTTTTTGCTTACTGGCACATGATTCTCAGAAATAAAGAGTATAAATTCATAGATTTCTGCATAAAATGCAGAAATCACTCCTATACGAACACTAACATGCTTTTTCTCTAGACTTTTGTTGTTGTAACCGACTAGTCAAAATTAGTCAAAATGCCATGAATGGAAAACATGTTTATATGTTTAATGGAAACATGTCAGAGAATAGCTGTAAACATTACACTGAGAAAAATAGAAGCAGTTGGAGTTTGTCAGTCTTGTTTACAGTGCAAAGACTTTGAGGTCACACATTCTGCACAGTACTGCAAATAACAGTTTTATTCCATTCATTGGGTTCAGCAATAAAGTAAAGTCTAATGTTCATAGCATATACAATAGTGCAAATCTCAAGGTGTTTTTTTTTTTATGCATTGCAGTTTTTACTATTTAGAGCAAGAAAACAAAATAGCACACAAATGAAAAGAAACTCAATGGAATTGAAAATCCATGCCTGAAGAAAGAAATACCAGCTTTTATGTATATGGTCTTTTTTTTCTCATAAAATTTCATCCACTTCACATTTAACATTTCTTCTGTCCAAACAGCATTGAAGGAATCTTTTAGAATGTCAAATGCAAGACTGGCAGGCCTTTAATGCAATGTCACTGCAAGCATTTCCCCTTGCTGATAGGGATTGTGGCCACATACCATCCAATGGCAAGAATTTAGAAATGGTAAATTAAAAACCTTGGATGGTTCTGAAACTAAACTTGAAAGGCTACTGCACAATGTAATCTGACATTATTCCAGACGATAATATTGAGTATCAGCTGCTGTGGATGGGTTTCAATGAGGATTTACTAAAGACTGTCAAGTAAATTAGGAAAACGAGTAGTCCTTCATGGTCATAGACCTTGTGATTGCTAATTGCTACACAATTAGCACCCATGTTGCCCAGGCCCATGGACAGTGACACTGGGGTTTGTTATAGGGGGTTGTTATAGGGGAATGTTAAATGGGGAATCTTGCTTAAGGAAACCTTTGAGCAACCTCCTGGCCCAGGACCCAAACCTGCAATGCTCCAATCATGGGGTCAAGTGCTTAACTACTAAGCCACAACAGCCACAACCACAGGTGAGGCTGAATCCTGCTTCATCCGCTGATATGTACTTGTGCAATGCAGCACCTGCAGCCAGCTCAAGCACACTCTGTTCAATTGAACCAGCACTCAAACTCTTGCATGAAGTCTGTTCTCTTTCCTGAACAAACTGGAATCTCTGAATCACTATTCAATCACAGTGGTATTATATGTCCACTATTTTTCCTCAAAAGGGATTGAAATCTTCACACATTTGCAAATATATCATTATTTTGAATCAAGTGCTCCGTTATGACTTTTAAATATATTGCATTGTCATCTTAGACCATGTTCACAATGGCAGTCTCTTGCTCTAGAGTAAGAAGGTGCCTCCCATCACTTTTGAGATCTTCTCTCAGTTCTAGGAGAGTGCAAAAGATTTTCTTTACTATAAAGGTAAGAGTCAGCATACTGAACATACTTCATGGGAGAACCTCCAGTAAGCCATTAGATATCACCAAAACTGCACATGAAGTTAAAGAGTGCATCCTAACCTGTTATTATTTCTGCATTTATAAATCTACTGTGCAACAGGTTAGGATACACATGGTGTCCTGTCCCTCTCATACACAGCCCATGTTTGATGACAGCAACTGCTTTCGCCTGACTCGCATTAGGAATTGTTTGTCTCCTTTGCCAAGTTTTTACTCTTCTTTTAGTTTTTCTCTCCCTCTCCCTCAGTGACCCCACGGCACTCCATTGTATAACAGTTAGGGACAAGCCTGATTATATGACTTGACGTGACGTGATATGACATGATATTTTAAGAACAGTGACCGGTGCACTGGCAGTAGCCTAGTGGTGTAGTTAGTGTTGGGACTGAATACACACTGAAGTGAAACTGTGAAATAAGAAAAAAAGAGCACTGAGTCTGTATGACTCAATGTGTCGAGCTTTGTTTAAATTAAATTAATGAAGAACTTCTTCTCCTTAGCAAGTCAACAGATGGCAGCAGTTTGAACCTGAGCTGTGATTGCAGGAAGCAGGTTAGATCCATTTACACTTGTGAGGAACACAACACCAGATGACACAGTCATTATTGAAAAACACTGAATACAAGTGTGAACAGAGACAATAAAGGTAATCCAGCCACTGAAACCACCAGCACATTTCTAGTGTGAATACCGAAGCAGCTATATAGTTTCTGCTCATTTACAAAAAAGACAAGCTGCACAATCAAACCAGATTGCTTTCACAATCCAGAAGATCTAAACTACCAAGAAAGCTCATTATATTTACAGAAACTGAACTCATTCAGGACTCACAGGACATTACTTCTAAAACAAAACAAGTTAGAGGCTGGTGTAGAAAGTGGAAATGGCAAGTGTTGGACGTGTTGCTTCTATGCTTTAATTTCTATCCCATGTGGTCACTGGAGGCACATTCAAAACACATGGAAATGCCGGGTGTACATCTGACTGTCCACTGATCAAATAACAGATTTCAAACCCACAATCTTCTGATCCTAGGGTCAACTCCCTAACCATCAGGCCACCGCTGCTCCAACCAACATAGCTATAATCAAAATTCCTATCTGATATGTTATTCAGAATGAGTACGAATAATATTTCATGCTTTTTCAAGCAGGGGGGCAGCGTTGGCCACATTATCGGAGGATCGGGGGTTAGAACCCCTTCCCAATAGGTTGCCCTGAGGTACCCTTGAGCAAGGTGCCGTCCCTGTCTTGCTCCTCCCTGCGATGGGCTGGCGACCTGTCCAGGGTGTGTCCCCCGTCCTTCACCCTGTGTGAATGCTGTGCGCGTCGCTCAGTGTAGCCAGGTGACCTTTGTAAATGAACTTCCAGGCACTTTGTTGCTTGTTCAGGTGTGAGCGCAGGGTTAGCCCTTTTACTCATCCTGCTTTCTGCATCCATTGCTCAGTATAGTTATGCATTCAAAAATGCTTAAACACTAATTAAAAATGAGTGAACAGCAGTAGGCTGAGTAGAAGAATGTGTCTACAGTACAGTGCAAAAGTTTTTAGTCGTCCCTCATTTCTTTAGATTTGCAGGGGAATCACATTGTTGGTTCAAAAATACTTCTTTGTGTCTTTGTCAAACTGAGATGCAAATTAAAGAATTGGGAACAAATATGTCATTCATTCATTCATTTTCTGCCGCTTGTCCCAAGCGGGGTTGCACTGGAGTCCATCCCAGCTCACACAGGGCGAAGGACGGGGGACACACCCTGGACAGGTCACCAGCCCATCGCAGGGAGGAGTGGGACAGGGACGGCACCTTGCTCAAGGGTACCTCAGGGCTCCTGCAGCCAACGCCCTAACCACTAGGCCACCGCTGCCCAACAAACATGTAATTTCTGCCAATTACCTAAAGATACAAGGTTCTAAATTAAGGGGTTCTGATCACTCAGCATTCATCTCCATTATACACTTCACCTTCCTGATCATCTGGAATCATCTGCACCTGTTTCTTCACTGCTTCATCCCTTAAGTTTAACTTTGTTGCACTTGAATGATTTATACGTAGGTCACTGTGTGGCTTAACAATGCAAAGAATCCGGAAACATTAGTGTGCATAGTATGCTTTTAAAACGTTTTTATACTTGACTGAATCTTTTTTTGTTTACTTCAGTTTTTGTTTCTCAGAAAATGAATATTCAAACCCTGTTCCAGCCTTGCTTGCATTGTAACGGATGTGGCGTCTTCACAGCAGTGTTGAGTCATTTAACACACTGACTTGCTGTTCTTGCTTTTGTGCTCAAATGCACAGGAATGAGTTAAATACACATGTAAGTTTGCATTGCTTACACATGCATGTATGTACACAAAAATGCACGCACAGACACACATTTTACAGATGTTTGCAGTAATTGTCAGTAAATCCTTCTCTTCCTGCCCCTTCTGTGAGTGCATGTAGGTGTTTCAGAGTCACTGAGATCTCTCAGTTACCAAGGAAGAGTTCACATCCTGTACTACTGAGGACATCTTGGAGATTATGAATATTTCATCTCATTACTCCAACTGAGCAGAAGAATAGAAGTTTCCAGAGAGAATACTCAACATAAATGTACTGAAACTGTACTGAAACTAAAGAACTTTGGTATTTGTTTAAATGTGTTTTCAGTGATTGGGTCACTTTCAGATTTTCCTTAAGAGAATGAAAATGAGGAGTAACATGTCTAGGATGATAAGGCAGAAAAGGCAGAATGGAGATACAAGGCTGGAGTTATCCTCAAACGAAGTGGCTTCTCGGGAAAAGTAAACTTCAGTAAAACAGAAGCAGCCTTTGTGTTGATGTGTTTCTTTGTGCTGGAAAGCAAAACTGGATCTCACACTTGGGGCGCATTTTAGTTAACATAAATGGAAACATGCAGATACTGAAGTAAAAAGTTTGGATGCCCCTGCTCAAATATTTGATTTTGAAAATGAAATCAGTCACGTTTTCCACAGAAAAATTAATCTGTACATCTGAATGCAAAATAATCGTATGTTGGCTAAATGTTACATATTTGGGAAATCAATCTAAATTAAAATATGGTCTGGTTACGACCATGAATGTCTGACTGAACTGCTTCCACAGTTATAAAAAGCATATTCCCCATTTTGTTTTCCATGTAAGCCTAGGTCAGTGATGTCATTTCCATCTCAGTTCTCTGAATTCAAATGGGCAGTTTACTTATGTATTTTTGACATCACACAGAAGGAACTTGAGATGCAGCTTTTGTGCAGTTTTCTAAGTGCAGATCAGTTTTTCAAAATAGCACACAAACAGTCCAGATTCAATGTATTATAGTATTAGTTTGCAAAGGAAATTTGAGTACAAGTTCAGTTTTACCCTAAATAAGAATAAACCTGCTTGATACAATGTAAAGAGTAAACAGTAACCATAAATAATGAACCACAGCATTAGTTCTGTTAGGTTCTGTTCACCTCAATAAGCAGAGTTTTATTCTTGCAAGAAGGAGCAGTCATGGGTGTCAGCCCACACTGGTCAAAGATACAGAGTTTCTTACAGCCTATATAGGGGCTGGACTTCTATAATACAGCATAAGTTTACAAACAACTTGTTATCAAGGAGGTCAGGGAGAAGATGTGTGGAGTCAAAAATCAGCAATGTTGTAACCTTAACATATTTTCAACATGCACTTCATAACAGTTACAAGTCAGACTTCATCATGACTGCAGTGTCTTCGTAATGTGGTGGTAAGTTGAGGTCTGGTCATAAACATCTTCGGCCTGCAGCACCTGGTGATAGACTAGAACTTGCTTAGTTATTGCATTATCAATTCATTTTTGAACAAGCTCTTGAACACATTGAATACAACAAGCACCACACACTTTGAGCAGGGCGCTGCCACAGAGAAGGAATTCATCATTGTTTAAATTTGCCCTGATCATTTACCAAACCAGGACTGTTTGAAAATGGATCATCTATACCTTAATTTTCTGCTTATTCATTTGGAAGAGCTGTAAAGCTTTCTAAAGCTCTGATGATAGATCCTTTAGGTGCAGTGTTATTAGGGACAAATGTACAACAAGCCTTACCAAACACACCTCCTTTTCAGCGAATAACACACAGAATGCAATTCTGTTTTGCCACGTCATCAGACCTGTTTTGTCTAGCTGTTCAGCCACTCCTCTAATAGCAGCCTAATGTCATTTATGAACCCCTGATGGTTATAAAAAGTGTAAATATTCCAATTAATATTTTTGTCAACTGTTGACCACCAGAACAAAACAGATTCAAATCCTGCAGCTGTTAGGTTTCTAGCTTTGAAGTGATCCGGTACCGCTTGCAGGACCCCAGTGTCAATTTTTACTTGACTTTCAAGTGATCCTCCTGGGCTCACGCTACGTTGTTGTCAGGTACGCACAGTGGGGATTTGTTCAAAGGTCTGACTTTCACTTAGGATGCAGAATGGCAGCACAAGCTAGACCAAGGGACATGTTCCTATCCACCTTTGAGGCAGCTTGGATCTAAGTTTTTATCCTCCAAAGAACCACCACACATCAGCGTGTGCAGTGGTGTGCTTGCTGAGCCAGTCAGCCTGGTACATCCCCGTATCCATGGTGACATTCAAAGTTTCATTACAGGGCTACAGTGCTCCTACACTGAGGCCGTGCCGGGTGAAACGTAAAGTTTGCCAAAAATGAAGTCAAGAATGGTGGATGTGATTGTTTTGCAGGTGGCAGCAAATAGTGGATGGCTAAACAGCTTTGATTGCTTGGAGGCTTCTCTGTTAGGAACAGTTGTACCGCGCATGATATCACATTACATACATCAGATTGTACTGTTGGCCTAGTGGTTAGGGCGTCGGCCACATGATCGGAGGATCGGGGGTTCGAACCCCTTCCCAATAGGTTGCCCTGAGGTACCCTTGAGCAAGGTGCCGTCCCCGTCCCGCTCCTCCCTGCGATGGGCTGGCGACCTGTCCAGGGTGCGTCCCCTGTGTGCGCTGGGTTGGACGCCAGCACTCCCCCGTGACCCCGTTTGGGACAAGCAGCAGATAATGGATGGATGTTATAGTATCTCCAGCCGTCAGGTTCATGTACAAAGGCTAGCTGCTCGGAGTATCTTTTCATGGCTAAAGTACTCCCTAACCATTGGTGGCCTAGTGGTTAGGGAGTTGCCCCGGCTAGGAAGATCATGGGTTCAATTCCCTCACCAGTAGGTTGCCCTGAGGTACCCTTGAGCAAGGTACCGTCCCCGTCACTCCTCCAGAGGCACTTTAAATAGCTGTGGCATGGGTGAAGCACAGAGGTTGAATTTTGTTGTGTTGTGCTGTGTTTCACAAAGACAAGGGTAGTCACTTTCAGTTTCACATGTATGGCAACAGTGTTATCATTATCATTAAAAAGAGAGTTCCCCTGGTCACATCTTAGACTTTCATCTCTCCCTAGTAACTCTTTTGAGGGCTTATAATATCTTTACTGGTTTGAGATGAGCGGACCTTAGGGGACTCTGCTCCCCTTTATAGCTAGACTGACTCTCTTGGGAGGATTATTTTAAGTCTTACCTTCAGATGGCTCAGGGAAGGCCTGTTTACAGTCTGTTAAATGCACCCAAGTCACTCTTTCTGCTATTCTCACCGCAGTTGGTGTTGACAGCTGGACTTGAAATTGTCCCTCCCACTTATGACTGTAACAGTTCTTCCTCTTAATGATTTTGCTGAACACCCAATCTCAACATCACAGCTGGTAAACATTGAATCCAGCGTAAGCCTGTTTCAGTCATTGCTTTTCTCAGCTTCCCTTTCATTGTTCAATTTGTTTTTTCTACTATGCTTGCTGACTGAGGATGATAGGAGCAATGATATTTTAAATTAGTAACAAAAAGAGTAGTCAAGTGTTTAAATGTGTGGTTCACAAAGTGTGTTCCATTATCACAGTATAGTCTCTCAGGAATGACAAACCAAGGGATTATGACTAATGCTTTTGCTACCGTTAATGCATCAGGTTTGAAAGTGGGAAAAGTTGGATATATGGTTCTGGATATGAAACTTCTTTTCTTAGCTGTGAATTATTTTATATATACACACAGTACTGTGCAAAAGTTTTAGGCAGGTGTGAAAAATGCTGTAAACAAAGAATGCTTTCAGAAATGGAAGTGTTATCAATCAACAAAATGCAGTGCATGAACAAAAGAGAAATCTAAATCAAATCAATATTTGGTGTGACCACCCTTTGCCTTCAAAACAGCCTCAATTCTTCTAGGTACACTTGCACACAGTTTTTGAAGGAACTCGGCTGGTAGGTTCTTCCAAACATCTTGGAGAACGAACCACAGATCTTCTGTGGATGTAGGCTTCCTCACATCCTTCTGTCTCTTCATGTAATCCAGACACACTGGATGATGCTGAGATCAGGGCTCTGTGGGGCCAGAAGAACTGATGCTGGTTTGAAGCAAAAGGTAGAAACACCAAATATTGATCTGATTTAGTTTTCTTTTGTTCACTCACTTTGCATTTTGTAAATTGATAAAACAAAATAAACAATCATTATTTATATTTCTGAAAGCATTCTTTGTTTACAGCATTTTTTCCCTACCTAAAACTTTTTGCAGTACTGTATATTATATATATTTATATATATATATATATATATATATATATTCATTTGTAAACCCATACATGATGAATTTAGCTACTATCCCTCCATTTGACACATGGTTTATCCCATGGCTCTAAACTGCTGCAAACCTATATAATGATATTGGAAGTATGGGTTTAGAACATTGTAATTTCCAAACGCCTTCCCCAGTTTTTTGCTCTTTTTTTATACTAATAATCTTTTTTTGTTCTGTGGAGCATTTGTTTGCATATCTTTTAATATTTCTAGGTTGATTTTATCATCAGTCACTGTCAAGAGCTGGCATGGCGTCTGAGCTGCCATTTTTGCTGCTTCATCAGCTTTTCGATTTCCTTCAGAAACAGGGTCCTTTTTGGATATCAGTACTTCACATTTGCAGATGGCTACTTTTTTATGAAGTTGGGCAGTGTCCAACAGCTGCAAGATAAGGACCTTGTGTGTGATGATTTTCCCACTAGAAGTGACCATTCCTCTATTTTTCCATTGTTGTGAAAATATTTGAATACATGAGTGTGCATCGGTGCTGTATGTATGGATATCGATTTTGCCTTTTCATAACTTGCATGCTTCAGACAAATATTGATATTTACAAATGGTAGTTCTATAAGATTTTTCCAATCAAACTGGGCATAAACCAACAAGGCAATCTACGGGTGCATTGGAGACTTGAAAGAAAGCATTAGCCAAATCAATCCCACTGGAAACATCGTGGTCTTTGGTTCATCTAATTTAGCAATGTATGTTTATCTGGGACGAAGGGAGCTTGAGCTACGGCTTTGTTTACAGCTGGTAAGTCTTGAACCTTCCTCCATCCCAAGGAGGGAACTGCTTTTCCAACACAAGGTTGTGTTGGGGATCAGGGCATTCTTTAATCACTCCAGCTTTCTATAAGGATTAAAAAATAGGTTTAATACCCTGCAGGGCTTCTGATCGTGTGGGATGCTTTTGCTGTAAGGTCAACTAGTTCCCTGGAAACTGACTTTGGGCCATGCTGTGCTCAATTGAGAGTATAATAATAAGACAGGTGTCCTTCACTTCTCAATCATTCCTTCTCTTTTTCAGTTCTCACTGCTTTCATCCATCTAGGGGTTGGGGTTCCTATGACTCTATATCACATTTTCCATTAAACTTACTGGACAAGTCAGGAGAAAGTACGAGATGTTCACGCATCATTGGAGCAACAAAAGAACTTTGGCCATTGCTAACTTTATTTTTATTTTAGCATTCCTGTATTAATAAATTGATGGGTAGCTTTGATAAGACTGATCTGAGAATCAACTGAGATTAAAAGAGGGAGCATTTTGATCTCAGTTGATTCTTTTAATTCTATGCTTTGAAAGTTTGGAAAATATCTATTTAACTCAGTTGGTAGAGAAGATATCGGAATATCATGACGCTGACCCAGAGAGAAGAAGACAATATCTTGAGAAGGAAAGGGAAAAGTGTCATAAAGACAGAGAGACAATATTGAAATAAAAAGGCCAAAGGAAAGCCAGAGCAAAAGCCAGGGCGAGTGTTTTGTTTTGTACTCTACACTGGCGTTGAGCCGAGGCACTTACACCCACAGCTTTTTACTCATATCTCTCTCAGAAGACACTGACCCTGTGGCCATCTGGGCCCAGCCTTCAACCAGTTCTAAATTTAATGAAGGCAACCTCATAATCGGCACTTCATTTTTGGTGATGGTCCAACAATACAGTGCTACTGACAACAGATGCATTCTTTTACCTCTCAACAGAAACCTACAAGTATAGCTTCAAAGAAATAATGTGGAACTTCTTTGAGGCTAATCATGGGAAAGGAGCACCAGATGGTGTGGAGTGGGGCCCTCAAGTGGTCCAACTTGAACTGGACTGGCACAAGGAGAGGACATACCTGATGCCCAGAGCTTTATGACAAATTGCAAAGAAACATGGACACATCTATTGAGCATTCTATCCCAGAGCGGACGTTGAATCAATGGCAGAGGGTAAAAAGTCTATTTGACTACAGCCGCCCGCAAAGAGAGGAAATTATCACCAACCTTGCGGTGTTTTAAGTGCAACAGCCAAGGCTGATTCAAAAAGCTGACATGTCCTATCATTTTGTAGTGTTTAGATCATTTAAAGTAATTTGTACTTTTCACCTGCTGGTGCTAACCGCTGCCATTAAAGGCACCATGAGAATCCATCAAGCCATCAGTTTATCTCCCAGCCAGATGAAGTACAGAGACACATCCTGTCTGTGTAAAAGAGATGAAGGTGTCTTGGACTGCCCCTACTTCCAAGTTTGAAAAGCCACAAAGCTGATGTTTGTCTTTCAATCACAGACAGTCACCACTATTTGGAATGGCACCAGCAAGCCCCTGGAGACCAGAAATGGCTGAGTTAAAGCACATTGGAAAGTGATACATAGTTAAATAAGACGTGAGCTACTTGAGTGTCATTGTGGATGTGGAGAGCGCAGTAGCCAAAGGTTCAATGATGCACCGCAATGGCATTAACAAGTTCTCTTGGCCAGATCTGCAGGACATCAATTGGCACCAGGATGGGCTGATACTTTGCCAAATGCCAGAACCACAAGTTCTGAACAGACACTCTCTAGAGATGTTCTCTACAGTTTCTATTTTCTTGAGTTATATGTCCAAACCACTGTTAAAAAGTAAAGATTTCTTTCTTTGCTTTATTGTTTTTAGTGTTGTTAAAGTTGTGTTCTCTGGACTAGTCTTTAAAAGAGTATTTGTCCACTCTGTCATGTGTGATTTCTTTATAAACAAATAAGCCCCAAATAGTATTAAAACATTTGACCAGATAAATGTCACTAGATTTTATTTAGAAAAAATAGTCAGCTGTTACAGCTTTTAGAGAGAAAACTTTTTTTTTGCAGTAATGTAATATTTATCAAAGCTGTTTTTCTTAATAAGCATCTTTTAATCCTTCTACCACTGATTCTTTAACCTTCCATCACAACATTTAACACTAAAACACAGCCATTAGCACAGGCCCCGGGGCAACATTTACCTAACAATTTCCCAAACTCACAGGGCAGTTTCAGGGTCTTCCCAAGGCTCTCGGTGAGTCCTTGACCTTCCTGAGCTCCTGGCCCCTCGGGCACCAGTCTAATTTTCCTTCTGTAGCCTACAGTCTTCTCGGACTTATTTCGCAGTCTTTTCAGGCTTTGATTTGAATCTCAGACGTCCCTGACCTCTTTCATAGGAATGAACTTATATCAGCTCTTACCTTATTAAAGGGAGTCTGGATCTGCTGTTGTCTTGATTTCATCACTCCTCCTCTCCCCAGCAGATCCTGGCCTCACTATGCTCAAACTGACTCCTTGAAATAGAAGCAGGGCTGAGCTCTGTTTGTCAGCCCACATTGGTCAAATGTACAGAGCTTCTTAAGGGCTGAACTGCTATAATGCAGTTACACAGCATAAGGTTACAAACAGTTCATTGTCAAGGAGCTCAGGGAGGAGATGTGGGGTCTCTGTGATTTACCTTTCAAAAACAGAAGCCATTTTTCAGACCGATTTCAGCTGCCTGAGGCTTATCGGACACATAGTCCTTGGGACTTTCTAACCTTTCGGTTAGGTTTGGTGTGGGTGGTTAGCAGGTGGGTTAACGTTAGCCTAACCTAATCCTAACCCTAACCCACCTGCTACTGTTAGAATGACTTTACCTGAGCATAGGAATATAACAAGCATAAGGTTCTATTTTCCTAACTAGTTCCCTTTGTTTTTATCTGATAAGGTGTGTTTCATTTTACCACCAACTGCTGACTAATGGAATGCAGAGAGAGAGGGGTGGAGCAAGTGAGGAAACACCCTTTCCTTTGATTCAGGTAAACTAGAAGAAGAGAGAGAGCTAGGAAGCACGTGATCAGACTGCTCTACAGACTCTTTGGGTGTTTGTGGATTACTTACTCTCTGATCTCTGTCTTAAGGGGTAAATATTTAATTTATATTTATTTAGTGATTACTAAGATCACTTCACTGCAAAATAGATATGGGATTAGATTACTATTCCTAACTTTATAACTTTCATACTAGAATTATATTAGTGACTGAGTCATTTGTAATAGTTACTGAATAATAAATCTAAAGATACTGAATAATAAGTGTGGAGAACAAGAGTCTTCGTAAACAGCCTGGAAAGTTTGGACTTTGTACTTTAATTGCTTGTCATGAAGTCCACTTAACTTCTTTTTGTATTCTAAATGACTATAGTATGAAAATATGTCCTGTGGGGTTCTGTGACTTATCTGTGTGTCTTGTTTTCCGGATGTTTGGCCAGATGGCCTGATTTGTAGACAGACACATGAGGGTCATTTTAACACAACAGTTTTATGGCTGGCAATATGAGTTTATTCGCTTAGCGGGCACACATTCAAGTGGCTGATAGAGATTCTGATAAAGTAGTTTCACTCTGCTGCTATCTATCTATCTATCTATCTATCTATCTATCTATCTATCTATCTCTTCCTCTTTCTGTCTGTCTGTCTGTCTCTGTCTTTCTTTCTCACTGTCTTTGTTTCTCTTTTTCTCTGCCTCTCTCTCTCGCTCGCTTTCTGTCATCTGTCTCTCTCTATCTGTTTCTCTCTCTCTCTCGCTCTCTCTCTATCTATCTATCTATCTATCTATCTGTTTCTCTCTCTCGTCTGTCCCTCTCTCTCTCTCTCCCTCTCTCTCTCTCTCTCTCTGTCCCTTTCTCTCTCTCTCTCTCTCTCTCTTTCTCTCTCTCTCTCTCTGTCCCTTTCTCTCTCTCTCTCCTCTCTCTCTCTCTCTTTCTCTCAGTGGAAACATGGCATGCTGAAAAGTTGTTTGATGAAACTTGTGTATCTTTCTTTCTCTCTCTCTCTGTCTGTCTCTTTTTCTCTCTCTCGCTGTCTGTCATTTGTCTGTCTGTCTCTCTCTGTCCGTCACCTGTCTCGCACTCTCTCTCTGCCTATCTTGCTCTCTCTCTCTCTGTTGCTATGTGTGTGTGTGTGTGTGTGTGGAAGCCCTTGCATTCAGAAAAAATAGTTTGATGAAACTGATGTTGACGTCTTTCTTTCTCTCTGTCTGAGACAGGTTCTCTCTCTCTCTCTCTCTCTCTCTCTCTCTCTCTCTCTCTCTCTCTCTCTCTCTCTCTCTCTCTCTCTCTCTCTCTGTGTGTGTGTGTGGAAGCACTGGCACTGTGAGAACCTGCTTGATGAAACTCACATTATTGTGTAACAAGCACAAATGCCCAGTATCTTGAAGTAAAACAAATTAACAAATATAAGTGCTCCATATAGCATCTGTTCACCTTAGTTACTGCTGCTGATGATGTGAAAAAATGTCTCTCGGCTGTTTTGCCTCAGGTGTGTGATGATAATTGTGCCACTGAACAGCCACAGCCCCACATGTTGTAAAACACTGTACCTGTCAGTCTTCTCCTTGTTTCCAGGAAAATGACCACTATGGCTTCATTCTGCCACTACAATTCTGATTGTATTTTTGAGGTTAGGCAGCAGCAGAGCATCGGTAATAGTCTAGGAGGGTAAACGTTATCCTGGACATTAGACAGTACAGTTCATTTGAAAATGGGGCCAAAAGGGATTCGGTGGTCAGTGAGCCATATTTAAAGATAAAGAAGACTGTTCTACAGCATCGGCTGCTGTCTGGAAGATGCAGGGACAGAAGCTTCCAGATTTTGCTCTAAAGCGTACTGAAAGCCCTGTGGGGCTCTGGAGCAGAACGCAGTGTTTTGGTCACCAGAGAATTTTTTCAAGTAAACTTCAAGAACATCTTTAAAAGATATTTGGGCCCACACAGCCTTCACAGTGGAATCTTTTCTTTCACCTTTTAAGAAAAATTGTGTCCTCTGAGCCATCAAAAAGCATTCATGTTTCTCTAAGGACTCATTTCAGTAAATGAGAGTGTGAAAAACCTTTTACATGCATAACTACAATGACGCAGTTTTTAGAGTTCTTCGTGTGCAAAACATCCCAGTTAAATTGGGACTTTTTTTCTATGTTGAGTCAAAATACACATCCTCTACAGAACACACACTTAATTAAGACATATTTCTGCAAAACAGGAGTACAATTCCAATTTTTAGCATTTTTAATTTTTTCTACTTATTCATTTATTTAAGAAATTGGAAGAAAGAAAAAAAACACTGTGACAGAACTTTTTCATCCAACAGTATGCTGAGTTACTTTAAATGATTTTTTTTCTCTACTTCACACATCCCACACACTACAAAAGCTGTTATTTTGTGTTATTTTATGGCCCTTTAGGGGACCAAAATTGTTTCTTTGTTGGCATCACACGAAGAGGTCTTTTCAGCAGCCTTATTTTTCCAGAGTGCAGTTTATGAGACATGGTGAGGTAATTAATAGCTGTAGTTGTACAGCCGCGATCCCAGAGGCTAGACTAAGGTCAAGACCTTTTTTCAATTTAATGGAGTTTACAGTATTAATAAGAAATCAAATACGAGCTTGACGTGCCACTTTATTGTTCTGACATGAGTGAATTCCTTTGCTTTTTAAACCTGCCATATCGATCTCATATGGTCTGTTAGAGAGGACAATAATGAGCTTGCTGAGGTATTCAGATGGAAGTGGCAGATGGTGATAAAGCGAGAAGATGGCTGAGTACTCAGCTTACAGGAATACATTAGCAATTGGCCTTTTCTCTCCTATACATTAACCCTTCTCTTGGCTTAAACATGCAGATTGTTCCTGCTGCTGATTTTCAACCATGGGGAATCCTTGTTTTGGCTGCCGAGCTTCCTTGGTTGTGGTGTGTGCTGTATCAATCTACCTCAACCATGCAAGTGAGTATTCTTGCCTTATTCTCTCTCAGTGCTCTGCATTCCACACTCTTGTCTCTGGGCCGTGGGCTGTGTCATCAGACGGAGTTACTTTCAAATCCTAAGTGTGATTGTGTTATGCATAAATTAAGTCTGCATCTTAATAAGCTGCACCGGCCACCCACACGGCTGTAGTTTGTACAGTATGGGCTCAGTCTGATCAAATGACAATAGCTTGTATTGTATGCATATTGAATAGGTTTGTTGGAATCTGATTAAATATGCATTAAACTAATCTTGTTGCAGTCATGCTTAATCCGTGGGAAGTTATTCCTTACAGAAATGCATTTCTGAGGTGTGGTTTGGGGTGTGTATCTATTAGCTAATTGGACAATATTAGCTAATACTCAGCAACCCATGGTGCAGCATGTTTGTTCTTTGTGTACAGAGTGTTTTATTTGATGAGAAAAGTGCCAATTATCTTTTTCAATTATCTGTTCAGTCCACTAGCAACATAAGCAGAGTTCTATTTAGCATGCTCTATCCATTTAATATTCATTCAGCTGTGTCCTTGTCTGATCACTTGAGTGTTCTTTAAATTCATTTTTATTGGAGATATTTATACTCAGTAAAGCCTGATTATTTCTATAGACCTTCTTACAGAATGACAATTCAAGGTTTGTTTATAAAGTAATGCAGGTGGCTTAACGTTCACTCTATGACTGTTTTGCAGTGGCCATACAGGTGACTTCTACTGGGCCCCAGACAATCAAAAAGGCTACAGGAGAGTCTGTGACAATCGGATGTACATACATCGAAAGCTCATCTGACACTGGGCAGTTGGATGTGGAATGGTCCTCTGTCAGTCAAGACATGACCCAGAAAGATGAACTGGTGAGAGCTGCTCAATATTCTGACACATGAACAGGATTTTGTGGAATGTACCTCTGATGCATTGCTACCGACATGGCTGACAAATCTGGAAGTGTCATATCACAAAGCCACTCCTACAGGCCAACCTTAACTTTGTACTCTCTGGGGTTTTATTGTGACACAACACCGATAACGCTTTAGTCATTTAACGCCAGTAATAGGATTGTAATCATCTGCAACATTCCTGGTTCATGCCTCAAGTTAGATGATTTTTTTGTGCTTGAATGAATTGTACATAAGTCACTGTTTGGTTTAACAAACAAATCCCCTGAAACTGGACAGGTACAGGGACTGGACTGAAAATGAAAGCCAAAAACATCAGGAAGTCTGGAGAGATAATCCTCCACAAAACTTTTAAAAAAATAGAAGAGAGCAATGAAGGAAGGCTCAAATGAGGGCTCTCATTAGAAAGATCCTGAATTAATAAAGTTTTGGAATTGTGTTCATTTTAAAAAATTGCAATTTAATGAAAGAATTTCAATCAAAAACATTACATAATACTTAAAACTGGCTTTATTTAATAAAATATGAGCTCAAAAATTGCATAGGGGCAGAGGTGGCCTAGTATTTAGGGATGAGGCCCCAGGATCGGAGTGCCGTGGATTCGAATCCCAAACCAGCAGCCTGCCCTGAGGTAGCCTTGAGCAAGGTACCGTCCCTGTCTCTGCTCCCCGAGCACTTAAGATAGCTGCCCCCTACTGCACGGTGTGTGTGGGTTAATGGCAGAGAATGCATTTTGTTGGGTCTCACTGTGTGCTGTGCTGTGCTGTGCTGTACTGTGTTCCTAATGACAAATAGTTACTGTCACTTCGCTATAAATGTAATATTGTTTCAACAACATCAAAAAGCTAATCTAAAATACAGAATAGTGTATATATATACTTTAGTTTGGTCCTGTTCATCAAACTACTTGATTTTCAGGTTGTTTAAGTGCTTTTTGTTTGAAAAGGGTTTTCTGTATCATTGCTGAATGACAAACTGTTTTAGTGCCATTGTCTCAAAAACTGTTGCATATAAAAGATGAAAAATTGTTATTTAATAGAAATTAACATGAATGTATTTTTAATATCATGAAGCATATATACATTTGGATATTTTAAAATGATTTTATAATTTGTCCACAATTCCACACCTTAAGAATAACCATGAAATACTTTCTTTGGAAGCACCTGAGAAAGTTTGTGAACCTTCACATATGTCACCCTGGTAACTGCATACTTCAAGAATTCATTGAAGAATTTAGAGCATCTACCAACAGGCCCTATCACCTATGCTAAGTGGATGAACCGGATTTTCTGATAAGACTTGTTTCTTTGTGTCATGGCTCCAAATCTCTGAGCAGCATCTCTGTCCCTGTCTATCTGTCTGTCTGTCAGATTTTATCCTACTCTGGAGGACAGGTGTACAGGCTGGGCAGCCCAGAACTGATGAGTCGGCTAAAGTTTGTGGCTGACCCTGGTAAAGGAGATGCCACCATCTCCATCAGCGCACTGCGTGTGTCTGACACGGCTACCTACCAATGTAAAGTGAAGAAGCCACCTGGTGTTGACTCGCGCAAAGTCACCTTGGTCATTCTCGGTAAAGACAGAGACATTTGTCTCGCTTCTATTTGATTTGACACACTTCATGACCAGTTTCTGTTTTACCGGTTCCTCCTTTACCCTCTTTCATAATTCAGTGTCCTCCCTTTCCGGGCTTGCTCGTTCACATGTGGCAACACATGCTGCCTAGGATGTCTTCTGAATGCTTTGTGTTTCCAGCCACACCCATCTGTCCCACATCATTAATTAAAGCCTTGCTGAGTTATTTCTGTTTGCGTAAGCGTTAAAGAAAGTCACTGTTTAGTGATCTCTATGTTAAGAAACACCTATTAATGTAGTCCGTTAGGCACCAAGAGATATTGGTACAGCAATGATGGTGATGAAAGCCATTTGTAACAACAGTGCCAATCTCAGTACCACTAAGCAAAAACTGTAGACCAGTCTCTGGCAGAGGACAATTTAAAAAAAGGGAAAAAATGGACTACATTAACTATCTAACTGTCTAATTTGCATTTCTGGTCACAGAGCTGTCTGTTCTGCTACCATGGCTTAAGGATAAGTTGAAACTACAGTGGAGAAGAAATGAATATTCCTGAGTTAGTTCTCCAGCAGGAACTCAATAAAGCTTTAAGATATTGATCTAGAAAGAATGGGTGTAACAGGCTGGGATATTCTGAAAATCCTCTGAATATTTCCCATTTAACTGTTCACTCATATTATATTGTTCATGATCGTTTATGCCGATTTGATAAAGAATTAAAAATAATTGAAAAGGAAAATAATGCAAAATAGAAGCACTGTCTTTAGGGATTTAAAACCATTGAATCAAAGGATAGTTTGAACTTTTTGTATGTTAACCCAAACTCTTTATTTCAGCACCTCCCTCTGTGCCGAAATGCTGGGTGGATGGTGGTGAGGTGATAGGAAGCAGTGTCTCACTGAGATGCAAATCCTCTATTGGTTCTACTCCTCTAACCTACACGTGGACAAGAGAGAGTGGGAATATGCCACCAACGGCAGTTCAGAGTAAGCCATCACAGCACACACGTAGAAAAATAACAACAATCATGTTTTCTTAAAAATAAAGGTGGGGTTCTCTGAAGCAATGCAATGGAAAACCAGATTTGGGTTTCTTAAAGAACCTTTCAGTGGAACCATTATGAGTTAGACTGTAAATCTGAGAAGAACCATTTAGGAACCTTTATGAGAATTTAGTCAAGAACTTTACAAAGCTGTTTGTGTTCAGTTTAAATTAAACACATGATCATCACCCGGCTTTAGGAATAGCAGTAGAATGTACTTACTGTTAAAAAATGGTCATATTAGCAGTTTTTTTCTCACGCTTTATTTATTTTTTTATTTTTATTTTTTTGACAAATTCAGTGGCACGTACTATCGGGCACCCCCACAGGATATATTAATAATTTCACAGCCTCTGATCATTTGTCACCATATACTTGCGCTCTTGTCAAGCTTGGCCATTTAAGTCTCGCAGTAGTAAAATGTGAATTTTACATTCTGAGAAATTACAACGCAGCAAAAATAAAGTGAAACTACTCTTGTACGTGAGCGCTGTAAAATGAATTACTTTCTTGTAGCTTAAAGGCATGTTAATTTTTTGTAGATAAAAAAGATAAGAAACACATTTTTCAGTCCTCTTCCCAACAGTATCTGACTGGTCCTTCTATTTGCAGACCCTCAAACTGGAGAGCTGTTGATCTCGAATCACTCACAGAGTTACGCTGGAAGTTACGTGTGTGAGGTCAGCAATGAAGTAGGCAAGGAACAGTGCAAATACTCTCTGAGAGCATACAACCGTAAGTCTGGGTGGGGCAAGAGGTTGTGAATGTGTCCTGAAGCATGGGTGTGTGAACAGGTTGTCATTTGTTTGGGTGCATGTTTGTGTGTTTTTGAATGTATAGGCTGTCCAAAAAAAAAAAGAACGATACAAGACGATGAATAAATATCAATATATAAAATCATGTATCCTTTTCATCCAGCTGTCAACAAGGCAGGAGTAATTGCAGGGGCTGTGATTGGTGCACTGTTGCTGTTGCTCCTCCTGCTGTTCCTGATCTGGCTTCTCATTTACTGCTATCAGAAGCGTCGCTATGAAAAGGAAGTTGCAAATGAGATCACGTGAGTCTTTTTTTCTCCATTTAGATCATTTGTAATCTAGAGTATGCCAGCATCTGCATGAATTTACTGATGGATAATAAGGACAGTGCATGAAGATACTTCCTTATCTGATTTGTTAAAAGCTTGGTGGTCCATCCAAATCCCTTTTTTTAACCGAATGCAGTGAAATTGAATGTGAAAGTAATTGTCATTGTGAACACAGCACATCATACAGTTAAATACATCAAAATGCAACCTCTGCTTATAACTCAGAAACACACCCTGCAGCAGGGGGTCAGCTCCAAGGTTACCTCAGGGCAATCTACTGGTCTGGGTAAATAAATCTGGTGCCTGTGTAAAGTAGTACAAGTAGGTATGCAATCACCTAAAGTCCAGCCCACAATAGAGAACGATAGAATTTATCAGTCTCAGGGATTTAGTTCAATAGCTTAGACATTCAGTACTTTCAGGCTTCAAGTTTTCAGCTCTTATTTTCAGTCCAGTCCCTGTATCTGACCAGTTTCTGGAAAGAGTCTTTTTATATGCTGTTGTTTTTGTTGTTAAGCCACACAGTGACTTGTGTATAAATAATTCAGGATGATCAGGCTGATGATTAGTTTACTGGTGTTGCTGAATGCTGAGTGGTTGGAACCTCATTTATCTAGATACCTTATCTAGACTAGCAACAGTTTTACAGGCATAAAATATTTTTGCAACAACAAGGTGACTTCCAGCAAAATGTAAAGACATGAGCGGGAGCTCAAGACTTTGCACAGTACTGTATTCATGCTCCTGTCTGGGGAGCTCCTCAAAATTCATGGGTGGTTTTGTCTTTTTTTTTTTTTTTTTTTTAACATTGACATTTTGTTGTCATGTTTATTGGGCAGGTAATATCTGCCAAACCGGCTCATCCATTCTTGCACAACGTGCATGTTTTCCAGTAACCATGGCTCTGCCCCAAGCCTGTGTTTATCATGGAGGCTTTAAAAAGAAAAAAAAGAGCTTTGAGGGTTTTTGGCTGTTTTTGTTCACAATGTCATTGGCAACAGAAATAAAACTGTGAGGTGTCAGTAGAGTTGATTAACTGCAAAATGTTCAGAACATTTTCACTGGATGTCTATGAATCTAGGAAATCCTTCATCACATCTCTAATTTGATTTGCTGAAAATGGGTTTTGTTGGAGACACACTTCTTTTACCCAGTCAGGAGAACTGAGTGCATGTGTGTGCATTTGTTTATTGTCTACAGTCCCAGAGTGAGCAGTTCATCCTTCACTAGATCTGATTTATGAAGTTGTTACCTGCACAAGTGAACTGAATGCCCTTCTTTGAAAGGATGAGCAAAAGCCTTTTGATATAACCTGGCAAAACAAGAGACACTGTTTGCTCATGTTAGGACGTGCATTCTTTTATGTATGTATAATGTATTAACAGCAATGGCCTTCGTTTTTTCCATAAATACTTGCTTAAAACTCAGAACAAAAGGTACTGAAGTACCCAATACTATATATTGTCAAGGGGACATTAGTGTAGAAAAATCCAATTGTGAATTTGCCGGGGGGTTCAGGTTTGCTTTTTTGCAACCCCTATCCTTGCTCCTAAGTTTCTTTTGGATGCCCCACTACGACTGGGTTCCTTTGCCAGGTTTGGTCCAAATACCTTACCTGTAAATACCTGTACTTTTCACACCTCATTTGCAATTCTCATTTTCTAATTACATATTATTTGTCCAGAAAGGAAGAGAGATTAAGCCAGTGTAAATAACTGGAAAATTGGAAATAACTGTTATATTTGGAAAATACTGTTCATTTTCACTTGATCTAAATCTAAAATGATTCAAAGGAAAAGTATACTGCTTTTTAATTCAGTGATATATAAAACAAAAAGAAAAATCACTGATGATTATTCTGTCTTTTACAGGGAAGATGCCGCAGCTCCAGATAGCCGTCCCACCAGCAGACAAACAAGCTTACGCTCCATCAAGGGCTACCACACCCATCAGGGTATCCTCTATAGCTCCGTTAGTAACGGCCAGCAAAAGAGGGCTGGGTCAGCCCGCAGTAGCATCTATACTGACAGCCGTGTGCCCCCTAAAGCCAGCTCACCAGCCAGTGACTACAAACCCCCACTCAGCTATGACAGCAGATATGGATATGCAGTATAAGATCAGCAAGAAGTATGAATGCAGAAAGCGGAATGGCACTAGGACAGAATACGCTATAATATAATGGACTGGTTTGGTCCTGGGCCAAGAAAGTGCTACTCTGGGAGCGAAATGACTCTTGTTCGTAGCTAACAGGGTGATATTTATAAACACTGATGAAGCTATTTTGTGTTTGTATGTTTAAGATGTATGAAGTGAGACTGAAAGTCATGCTTTAATGTTTGCATATATGTATTGTTAAGGATTTTTTTTTTTTTTTTGCAGGGGTTATGATAATTTTTAAAAACAAACATATCTGCAAGTTATTCAGATAAAAAATCTTGATATTTTCTTATGTTAAATATTTTAGCCATGGCAACAGAATGTAATGGCCTTGATAGATTGGGGTATTTGTTCAAGAATGAATCATTAATAAGAAATTATTTAAACTCCAGTCACTAGCTTGGCTATAGACTGACATCTGGATCTGCTTCCAGCTATTAGAACGCAGTCTATAAGGTTATACTCCTTGACCGCTACACTCCTCAAAGGTCCATGGTCACCCCTATATAAAAACTAATCTCAGCCAGACTTTTTTTTTATTTTTAATGCCCTGATGCTTGAACGAGCTACCAGAGTAGTATCAGTGCAGGAGCGTCCCTCTCAACCTTCAAGAAACTCTTGAAGACACATGTCTTCTGAGAACATCTTAACATACCTAACTCACATTAACCACTTCAGCTGTTTAACAACTGTTAAGTACTTAATCCTCACTCCTCAGCTCTCATTGCACTGCAGTGTAAATGGTGTTCCTCACTTCTAATTTACTCTGGATAAAGATATCTGCTAAATGGCATGTTGCAAATATGCACAGATGATGCAAAATTAAAAAAAAGTGCAGAACAGGACTGATTTAGCAGAACGGCAGTTAAAATCAAAAGGCAGCAGATCCTTGTCTGCTGTGTGAAGCACAATATTAATTGCTGTCGGAAGTCCAGTAGTCTGTTTTGTCAAAGGCAGAGTGGAAGGAGTGAATGGAACAGCCGGTTACCCATTCGTTGTTAGTCTAGCATGGAGTCAGCTTGCTGTGCTTCTGTTTCCTCTCACTCTGCCTGCGATGCTGCCTCCCACAGCCAGCTGTATCAGGTCATGCCACAGCCTCAGGGCCTAGTCTTCAAGACAACCTGAGAGAATCTGCAGCATCTCTAAAGATTCTCCCATTAATACTGGTAGATTAAATGACAATATTATTTGCAAAATTTTGCAAAAAAATGTAATTGTTGAGTACATTATGAATTCTTTTTGATAGCCTTTCTTTTCCTTTTTGACATTGTACATAGAATAGACAGAAGTGTTGGCGTCTATCTATATATTCAGTTATGTTTTCACTATTTTGCAAAATTGTTGGTTTTATGAATTTTTCCATATTTCTGATTAACAGTGAAGGGTTGCACTGATAACCACCAAATAGGTTTACTTAAATGGACTATTAGAGTTTTCACTTTCCTGCTCCAAGAACAAAACAAATAGGTTTCTACCTAACCTCAGAAAGACCTTTGTACAATATTGTCTGATACTGCCCCCCAGCTGCTATGACAGTTCAATGAAAAGAATATTGAAGGTCTTCAAACTTAAAGTGCCAAGAAAAAGTATTACTTTAAAGATTTATATTAGATATAGACAACCAGAATAGAATAAATGATCATTTAAATTACAGAGGGAAAAAGATTTCCAACAGCCCTTAACTGGAATTGATTAGACTTCATACAATCTGGATTACCAGCCCTGTTAAACATCTAGAGTCTCCAAATTGAGAAAATCTTACCACAATGGAAGACCCTTTCCATGAGTGCAGCAACAGATCATTTTAATGTTGTATAAAGAAATAATTAAAAATAAATATGCCTCACATTAAGCCAGCATTCATGATTTCAACATTTGAAAGAGAGCTGTAACCAAGTTGCAAAACCAACAGTTGCCAAGAAGAACATCAACTGTTTTGGTGAACCCCAGGCTTTTTGGCTTATTGCTCTGTCAATTAATGATTCAAAACCAAAACCAAACCCACAGTCAGACATGAGGGCAGTAATGTGATGGTGTGGTTTAGATGCTTCATGGCCACAATGACTTGTCCTAATTGATAATTCAATTCAATTCAATTTATTCTTGTATAGCGCCTTTTACAACAAAGTTGCCCCAAGGCACTTTACATTGATGGTCGATGATGGAACAGGTTACAGTAATAGATGTTAAAGCCGGACGACTACAGAGGAGAGGAACCAAAAACTCCACTATGTGGAGAAAAAAAAAAAACCTCTGAGGGTCCAAGGTAAATACATGAATTCTTCTGCACCAGTGTGAAAGTCTGATCTCCAGGAAGCACTTGGTAGCTGCTCTTGCTGCTAAACATGCCACAACCAGTTATTAGGATTCAAGGTCAGTTACTGTTTGACATGGATAATAAAGTTAATGTGCAAACCTTTCTTCTGTAATAAATTAAAAGGATCATTTAAAAAGTGTGTTTTTGTTTTCCTTATATTTTACTACTCCTGTACTACTTTTTGGATGAGGATATGAAGTTGTTTTGTGTAGTGTGTGTGTGTGTGTGTGTGTGTGTGTGTGTGTTCGGATATGAATTATAGACAGGAAAGATGCAAGTAAGCAAAGCAGTGGCTCAACCTCAAATTTGACTGGCATTTCTTTGAATATTCAAAAAATGTCATCATATAGACAGTCTGTGCAGTGAGTGTACAGACTGTATAATTTGTAGTTTACAGTTATAGTTTATAGTCAGTCTTTTTTTAGCATTAATTAGTTGCCCACTCTATTCAGTTCACCAATTATCAGGACCTTCAAAGTGGTTAGAAACTGACCAATGTCTAGAAGATGATCAACGCACAATCATCCACAACTTTATTCTACACTTGTGTGTGTGATCCAGTCTGTATACAAAGTTTACCTGCTCACTGTTTGGCAAATGGGTTCCAGACCACTAAAAAATAATGTGGAAAGAAAGAGGGACAACATTTTTTTTGTAAACTACAAAGTGCATCTATCAGGGCTGATTAAAAAGAATAACAAGTGATTGAAGGTAGTTTATAGCTAATTAAATGGCTCATCAAACATTTGACCATTTATCTTAGCATTGAATGTGTTTTTGCCTATTTTAACTATTATCTAACCATTAACCGCTGCAGGCTGTTCCACAGCTCATAGTGCGAAAGGCTAAAAAACAACTAGGAAAGGTCCGGACCAAACGTATGGCATTATGATCCAATAAATCTAAAAACAAGTACAGTAAATCAGCCAAGAAAACAGAAAAGCCAAAAAAAGAAGGAAAATATGAATGTGTAAAATTCCCATTTGTGGATACTTAAAGATTTCTCGCCTTCAGAAGTGCTTAAAATGAGGTAAATAGCTAATTTAATTATATACACTTTTATGTAAGAGTTTTTTATTAATATTATTTTTTTGGATGAATACTATGCATCCATTCATTACCTCCATCACATGTAAATGCATGCATCTGCTCAGCAAAGAGCCCCTTGAAAAGGCATTTTAATGCCATATTTAAATGGCATTTCCGCAGTTGGTTAAGTTGGCTGGTCATGCAAATTTGGCCCACGTCCACAGTATATGAAAATTCACTTCTAGTCCTTAATAACCTCGGTATAAAAGAAAGATCCATTTTGATTCTGACTGTCTACGCTGCGTACTCTGTATAATCAGTTTTACAGAACATTATTTGAGCCTTTAGAGGGTTTTATGTTCCCTTTGTGTACTTATATAGAGCAGTACAAGGGCATGTTCTTTTGCTTCTTTTTGTCTCAAAACATGAAGAGGAGCTGGAGGAAGTAGCTAAAATTTAAAACCAAGGTAAAAAAACCCTTTTTCTTATCCCACAGAAACATCCCATAGAGATGATGATTAATCATTAATGATTAGTCAACCAGAGTTCTAGTCTTTACTTACTATAATACACTTACTATAATACACTTACTATAATACACTTGATATATGCATATGAGCAGCTGACAGGACGTG
Organism: Hepsetus odoe; assembly: GCA_017165825.1. Lineage (NCBI taxonomy): Eukaryota > Metazoa > Chordata > Actinopteri > Characiformes > Hepsetidae > Hepsetus > Hepsetus odoe. Next base: position 22,913,625 of record CM029373.1, on the reverse strand, counting down.
ATTTTGGATCCATGTGCTAAAGCCACTGTAAATGGTAAAATCTTTGAGCACTGTCACCATTATCTGTGGACCACAGAGTATAAATCCAGAATGATCAGCCAGGTTACATGTTAAAAGCAGCTCAGTTACAGACTTGTCAGCTCATTTATTAATGTTCTAAGCTTTGAATTAAAGTAGCCTCTCTGTGATTTAATATTAAACTGTGTTTAAGTGTTCAAATGGCTCAGTGCCTATGTAGTGTGCTACTTAATATTAAGTTAATTTTGATGCAGGAGCCAGTATTTTAATTCCAGCAAAGTGCTGTGTGGTAGTAAGGAGCCATTTGAGATTAACCCCCAGTGTGGGAATAGGGGTTTACAACAGCAAAAAAAAAAAAAAAAAAAAGCAGGAAATCTTACAGCAGCACTAACAAAATCATTATCTGTAACTTTTTTAGATTATTAATTTGGTAACAATAACTATTTGTAAAGCAATGCACAAAGCAAAAATTTCTTATTCATCGCTGTTTTATTGTGTTCAAAGATCAGGAGTGCTTTAAATGTTCTATAAATACAGGGATGGGCTACTGATTGTGCTTTTTCATTCAATCCATGTTGGCTTGGCAAATATAACATACTAAAATCCAGGAGTACCCAACTCTGATATTGTAGGGCTTGTGTCCAGCAAAGTTTGGTAGTTGCCCTCCTTAAACACACTTACAAAACCTGCCATTTAGCAGGTGAACTGAATCAGGTGTGTTTTAAATCAACAAACTGCTGGACACCAGCCCTCCATTAATAGATGAAAAAATTGTTTACAGCAATTTTCTAAATAACAACTTAAATTATTAATTGAAAACAATTTGTCTACTTTAACCTTTATGCTTTGTCGCATCAAAGCAATAGGTCACTTAAGGCCATGCATTTCAGTGATTTTATTACCAATATGGGAATTTTAGATACTCTGCACCCTTCTCATGATTGAATCCCAGTAATTCATGGCCTGTCTGGGTCTGTTGCACTATTAGTGTGTTGAAAAGTTCTGTATTTGTTACAGATACAACAGATCATCAATCATGCTGAATCCTGGGCACAAGATAGCGATCTGGCTTGTGACTGGCTTCCTAGCTGTCCTCACAGTCTTTTTCAATGTCTACATCTTGTTGGTGAACCATCGGAACTGCAGAAAGAGCCATTCACATTCCAGTCCAGGGGATACCATAGTGACTGGGATTTCCTTGGCTAGCATCGGCCATCAAGTCCTCTCTTACTTCTGGATGACCATGGTTGAGATAGATATAAACTGTATGTATGACATGGTGGAATCCATTCTGTTTGTGTTAGTTGTTGCCCTGAAGTTCTCGATCGTGTGGACCACTGCCTTCCTCACTTTCTTTTACAGCACCAAGCTGGTGATCAAACCTATCCACTGTTACACACACATGCAGGAGGCTATCCTAAAGCATGTTCTCACTGTGGTCATCTTCATTTTCATTTGTGGCATTACCACCAGCATGCCGTTGCTGAAAGTAATGGCAAATCAGAACAGCAGTGCAGGAAGTTCTGACTGTGGCACAATCACACCAGAGGGGGTCGTTGGACGGAGCTACATGATTTATCTTGTCGTCATTGCAGACTTTGTTCCAGGTATAGTGATGATGAAATGTAGCATCTCCATCTCTTACCATCTGGCCATCCATCTCCGCCATATGAAGGAAAGCACTAATGGTGCTCATGCTCCCAAGCTGGGCACTCAGATGCGGGTCATCAGGATGAACCTCACCCAGGTGGTGGTGTTCCTTTGCTTTCTGTTTGTAGACATGTACACTCAATCCAAAATAGTGTTGCGAAGTGAGAATCTTATAGCTTTGTCAGTTCTTTTCACCACACTTTATACCAGTGTCAGTGGATCTGTGCTTATCTATGGAAAGAAGAGCCTCTGGAAAGAGTTTATTCAGTGGTATAACCTCTTTCTAAATGAGTTCCCTTGTTTGAGTTGCATGAAAATAGCAGAGGGCAAGAACACAAATCTCAGTGTTCCCAAGCACTGAGTTCAGTTTAACAAGTATACAGCCCACCATTATGAAGTGAGTCCTTACCCAGACATGGTGGCATGTCTGACTGTGGAAAAATATTCCAGTCATTTTTGGTTTTTTTTTCACTGGAAAAAAAATATACTTAAAGAAATACTTTAATGTAGTACATAAGCTAATCCTTTCCAATCCTAGATTCAAATTCATTGACTTCCTGATGCCCCGAAAGTCAACACCTATCAACCTATTCAGCCTAAAATGGTTTAGTCCCACCAAAGTTAAAACAAATTTTAAAAAATTCAGTTTGTACTGCCTTTGAATGAGTGAAGGGCAGCCTATCAGAACAGAGGTTATTTATATATATATATATATATATATAGTCCTAAAGGCTCAGTAATCAAAACAGCCTGTTTAAATGATGCGGAAAAGAGATGTTAGAAAATGATCAGGTAAAAACAAACTATATTCTTGCCACATTAATCCATGCAAGCTGAAAAAAAGTAGGATATGGGCCTTTTACTATCAGCATCAATCTTGCAAATAAGGATTACAGCGCTCTCTTCCAATTCATTTTATCTCACTCCTCTATTTCCTTTAAGCTTCATGCCCAAGTAGAACTCATTATTGACACTCCCACTTTCCTGGATGAAAACGGTGGGGCGTCTGTGTGTGACCAGTGTGACACACTTGATGGAACAGTGGAATATTAAGTAGTAAAATCACCAGATCTCCATTCCACTTCTCAATGAGGAACAGCAGGTGGAGAGCTGAAAAATTAACAACTCTGAAATGTGAGTTTATGGAAAAGGGGGTAAAATCAACAAGAATAATATGGACAGACTGGTGTTATCCTTACTTGACAGGATTAATGCTGATATCAAGACAAGGAGACATCTAGCCATTTATCAGAAAAGAAATGATGGAAGTAAATGCATATTTTCTCTGGCAGGCTTACCCTGAAATTCTTGTAAATTTCCATGTCAAGATCATAAACAGAATACCAACGTGTTTTTCTGATACAGCTTTATTCCTGATACAACATGTTCGGCCGGCGCCAAAACAGACAAATCTGTAAACTATCCTTGAGGTCTTTAGGATCTTCTAATTGAGAAAGGCTTAATCTGGTTTTTTTTTCTTGAGCAGTTGAAGAAATGTTATTGACTTGTGAGGTTAATGTACTTATTCAGAACACATTCAGCTCAGTGCGCTTTATGCCATTTGTAAATTTGCAAACCTGGTACTAGATGTGAAAAAGAATTATCAAGGTTTTAAACTGACACTAACTGATCTATGTATCTCTCTGTAGTTGATGGAATATCACCTTTAAAAGGGTTTCAAAACGAAGAGCTATTTGTGTAAATGAGATGTGAATGTATGAAGAACTCTTCTAAGGTACAAAGTGTCTTCACAATATGCAAAGGTTCTTCAACAACTTTGGGTTATAAGACTCTTCACATCATATTTGGAGGTTTTGTCTTTTCAAATTCACTTATAACAGCTCATGTATTAGGGGCAGTGGTGGCCTAGTGGTTAGGGCGTTGGCCTCGTGATCGGAGAATCAGGGTTCGAACCTCTTCCCAATGGGTTGCCCTGAGGTACCCTTGAGCAAGGTGCCGTCCCCGTCCCGCTCCTCCCTGCGATGGGCTGGCAACCTGTCCAGGGTGCGTCCCCTGTCCTTGCCCTGTGGTTGGACACCAGCACCCCCCCGCGACCCCGTTTGGGACAAGCGGCAGAAAATGGATGGATGGATGGATGGATGGACATCCCATGTATTACAGCCCTAACTACTCGTAAAACAAGTGCCCAGAACATTCAAGAGCTTGATTATATAGTATCTTTGATAGAACCAAGTAGTTCTTCTACACGATTCTTCCTCATACAGCAAACTCAAGGCCAGATAAGATGTATTTCCTCTCATGAAGTAATCATATAAACTACATACAGCAGTGGAAAATGAACACTTTTCATGAATAGCTGGATGAAGTTGAATTTTATTGAACAGACCAAAGTCTTTGTTTTTTCATAGCCAATGTAACTTTTTTTTTTCCACCTATTCTTCACGTCCTCAGCACAGCTGACACCGACATGGTAGTGGCATGTCAATGTGTATGTGCTACATAGAGTGAATCACACACTCTGTGAGTGTTTTCATTTCTGCAAGGTGGACCAACATGTTAGTCTGTAAAAAATTCTCAGGGACAATTTAAAAAATGTGTTGTACAAATTGTGAGGACACACACTTTTACCTGCCACTACCATATCAGTGTTGCTGCTGTGCAAAAAAAAAAAAAAAAAAAAAAAAAAAAAAAAAAAAAAAACCATGATTGGGGTAAAGGGGCTAACAAATGATGCAGAGAAACAGTTCTTGTATTCAAGAATACTGACTAGATCAGATCAGCCCAGAAAGTCAGAGACTATTTGCATGTGTGGTTTCTGGTGGGGGGAATTAAACACTTCTTCGGACACAGACGGAGTCTCAGTTAATCTCTGGCCGGCAGGGATAGAGTGATGGAGAAAAGCTTTGCTGACCTCATCTTTTCCAAATCTGCATTTCCAACATCTCTTAGAGCACAGAAGCAAGAGCTCAACAGAACAGCATAGAACTCAAACCATTACTATAAAGAAGCTGATCTGTAAAGAATATCAGACAACATTTACAGTGAAAAACTATTTACACCAACCATCCCAATTGATTCTCTGATTCAGACAATCGCCAGAAACAAAGCACTGGTTCTTCATCATCATTAATGTGTATTATAATATGAAGTAGTTTGCTAGTGGTTTCACCAGTTACTATGATATCTTGCTAGGGTGGTTGCTAGGGTGGTTGCTAGGGTGTTGCAAGACAGTTACTATGATTTTTATATAGTTAATAGAGTATTTCTAGGCGGTTGCTGTGAAATAAATGGTGGTTGCTAGGTTACTCCAAATGCTTTTCTGTAAATACAATCACCTCGGTAACCTGCGAAAGAGGTAAAAAAGCATCCAGATATGTTTTCCCATAACTGAGTTTATACTTTATGGTGAACACATTGCAGGAACAGTGTGTTGTGAACATAACAGTGCTGCCAAAAATTGACCCCTCTACTGAGAAGACACACTGCGTACATTCAAAAGTCATCAAACCTTGTACCCAGCTTTGACCAGAGGGACATAAAGTGTGGTGAAGCAGAACTAATCAAGAATTAATAATAGCTCTAAAGGCTAAATGTAATCAGATCCTCACTGCAATGTTCAGACTTCTAGTGCATAGTCTTCCCAGAAGAGTAGAGGTTGGTACTGCAGGAGATTCCCTTTTCCCACCCTTGAGGTCACGAGAGATGCTTGTTTAGACATGCAATGGATGTCTTTTCATGTACACAAGAAGCTTAATAAATTAAGAGAGGGATTGATGAAAGAGGTTTAGGAGAATGAGTAAAAGAGCCGGCTGAATTTTTTGTCCATTACAGTCATGAGTACTTGCAGTTTCATTTACCTTTTAACAGGTTTGAAAAGATGCTTTAAATAAAGATTGAATTCACTTCCAAATGGTTCTGTGATTGACCTTTTCCCTTGTAGAGTTTAAATATTTCATACATTGTCAAATTGTAATTTTTCAGTAAGACAGTCGTTTTCAAAGGATTTCAACAACTGAGGTTGAATCTAAAAGCATGTTCACAAGCAATACAAAACCACCGGGTTACTTGGTTATTAGTTTTGACATTAATGTCCAATTCATTCGGCAGTATTATCACACTGTAGCCTCACCTCCATTTAGAAAAAAAAAGAATGTCAAAAGGAGACTGCATTCGCACAAAGACTGATTTGTAAAGAAAAAGTGATAGAGCAGCAGTAATTACGGAGGAAACCTGTATAACACACACAGTGCATATCAGAGGGCTTACTGGAAGTGACTGTTTCAGGTTTTAATGGAAATCCAATGAGTGGAATAGGAAGTGCGCACCACTGTGTGTGAAAGAGGATGCCAGACTGAGCCTGAAGGGTTCTCTTAACCCCCATGAATTGGCAGTGTGATCATGCTCAGGCAGATGCTTTTCGGGGCTTTGTGTCAAGGTATGTTGTCTATCTAGTGTTGAGACTTCTGGCATTCATTTTAAAAAGGGCTCAAACTTGTGTACAGAGCTAACTGTGCCTTTTTTTTTTTTTTGCTGGATTTCTAGCAGTTCTAGCAATAGCCAAAATGTAGAGCCTGTAAAACATGGGGGTTGCAGCGCTGTTGTCACTGTCATTAATTTTGTATTGCCTGAGCTTCAAAAAAAAGCTATACTTTGAACATGGTTTCCCAAGCCACATTCTCCAACCTTTTAAATTGGCTTTTTACTTGCTTCCAGCAGACTTTAGAAGTATCTTAGAAGTCTAGACCAGAACACAAATTTGGCCTTGAGCCAGAATCAACCCAAACGCACAAAACTGAGCTCAAAAGCCTTTGCAGACCCATTTTATCACGGCAGTGAAATGTATACAGGCAACCCTGTAATGTAATCAATTTCTAAAACAATACTTTGTGCTACTGACCATGACACCCTCCAGTGACCACAGTGGGCTTGCAGGAAGTATCATTGAGGCTTGTTATTCAGCCTCAAACACACAAAAATGACCAAAAACTAACAAATGTATACATGTCAGAGAAAAAGCTGAGTAATAATAACACACACAAAGTCATTTTTGCCTACATGGGTTTGGGCCTTTTGGCACACAGCTGACTTTGGCCTTTTTCAGACAGGCACATCACATTGTTCAGTACATCTGATTTGAGCAGGACTGATTTCCTGCCGTCTGAAAAGCACAAAGCCACATAAAATCTCATTTTTTTCAATCACCACTGATTGCTAGTTTCAAATATATTTCTGAGTTTGTCCAGACTGATCAGATTTTTTTCAGTAAATCTTTTAGCTGCATTTTGTTCACATTATATTTGAATACTAGAACACTATCACAACTAACTGCATTGTTCATTTCTATGGTGATTTTAATATCTAAGAATGGAATTTCTCAAAGCTGTGATTTTTTTTTTTTTCCCCTTTTCAAAATCGAAGAAGGGGAGATTTGTCCTTTTCTCTATACTGCTGGTACTCCTGTTGTTTGATGATTTCCAAACATTTGCCCAGCACCTAAAAGAAAAAAAAAAACCTTGTTGTAAAGCCCGGAGGAGATCAATGGATTACTGCAACCATATTACAGCATTATTTGGATTTCATACAAACACATTCAAACATTTAAAATTCATTGTATTTGCATTGGTAAAGCTATTATATTTTGAAGAAATTATTATTAAAAAGTTACCCAATTTGCATCATCATATCACTGAAATGTTTATATTGTAGTTTTTACCTTCCTGGTATCTTGTGGAAGAATTACTCCATCATCCCATAGTCTGCCTGATGAGAAAAAGGCTGAGCTCTCTTTTTGCAGCCTTCATACAAAAATAAATATTCATATTAAGATATTTTACATTAATAATATAAAATATGCAGGCGAGACCGACGTTCTTCATCCCACTGTGTCTGCATTCAGTTATAATTTGAATAAGTAAACAAGTTTAAAAAAAATTAAAAAAAATAAATAAAAATTGTGTCTCTTACTGATCGTTAACACGAGGGACCTCCTCTTCATCTTGCACCAAAGCACTAGCGTGGCCTGGAGCCACAATCGACACTCTAGCATTTGGCCACACAAAGAGAAAGTTGGGATCAAAAGCCCTCCCACACTACAAAAAAAGAAAAAAATTAAAAAGGTTTCTCATTAGTATTCAGAAACTGTTCATAACATTCTTAAATTAAAAGATTGACTAATGGAAGCCTGGATTCATTGCAGTGCGTCCTCTGGTTAAGTATCATTTTTCTGCTGTGGTATTCCATACGGTGCATCTGAAGACAATCACATGCTGATTGTAATTTGTGCTACTGACCATAGCATAGCTATCACCCCCATGGCAACCTCCGATGATAAGAGTGATCTTAGGAACAGAAGCACAGGCCACAGCAGCCATCATGGATCCTTGAGCTTGGATTCTTTTAGTGTTAGATTCTGCCTGAATGAAAGAAGCAAAGAAACTGAGTTAACAAACTTCTGAGAAGCAGAGAAGTAACAAAAGCTGGATTAAAACTTCACCCATTAGCAGCTTCACAGTACTTTGGTTTTTGAGAAAGTGTGGACAGGCTCTGGAGCTGTGTTCTGCAGGAAGATAAGAGGGATGTGTCTCTGGTCACAAAGCTGAACAAAGTGGCTCCCTTTCAGTGAGGCTTCATAGGTCAGTTCCCCATTGTTTGCTACAATGCCAACAAGATGTCTGAAAAATAAAATAAAGAACAACACTGTTCTCTCATTATGATGTTCTAAGTACCTTTATAATAAAAAAAATGACTATTCTCGTCATTGTGAGTACACAGCACAGCACACAGTGAACCACAACGAAATTACACCTCTGCATTTTATCCATGCACTCAAACACGTGCAGATAGGGGCAGCTATTGAAAGCGCAAGGGGAGCAGTGAAGGGGATGGTACCTTGCTCAAGGGTACCTCAGGGCAACCTACTGGTCTGGGATTTGAAGCCATGACCTTCTGATCCTGGCTGATAGAAACTGATAGAAGAAACTTTTTTTTGACATGATCCTAAAATGGAAAATTTCTTACTGCCAGACTGAGACTTGGCTGTAGATGGGAAATTGCTCTGTTAAACTTCTCTCTTTTTGCTGAATCCGTGTTGCAAGTGTAAAGTTTTTGTACTTCCCTGGCCTTAATAATGCTTAATAAGATGAAAGTGCATTTCCATGTATTTTCTATTATCTTCATTTTTTAAAGGTTCATCATTATGAGCCTTTTTGTATAGACGGTTGCTAGAGTAGATGTTTGGAATGGATGCACAAGTTCATTAGTGTGAAACTGGTCACTTATCTAGAGATGTAGAAATTAGTGATATAGACTAAAGGGTCATCCTTTATTACATTCTCAACAAGTGGAAACCAAAGGATGGTACCAGCATGAATCCCTTTATAAGGTCAAAGTAAATACAAAATATACAAACTGCAGAACACCCACAATCTAAAATGCATGATTGGAAAACAATGTCAAAGAATAGTCTCTTCCAGAATGACGGTTCCTCCAACAACAGGGTAAGTTTGATACACTTAAGTTGATAGGTGGTAGGTTGACCACCTATCAGAGACTTCTGAATGGTTCTCTACCACCCTATATAAAACACTGATAAGGGAATAAAAAGACTTCCCAGATTTCATGCCAGATTCTACACCAAGGTGATTAGAAGCGAATCTAGTGGGTTTCAGTGGCAAACACTTTTACCGTTTTCCCTTTAATTGATAATGCATCTGTACAATGATTTACACCATTACTCTATCATCTTAAATTAGTCTGAAATTTCAAGGGAAAGGCCAGAATATATGCTGAGAACAGGTGCTATACTGCTTACCCTCCGATTCTGGCGAACCCAGTCACAAGAGTGGTACCATAGCGAGTCTTAAATTCCTGGAACCGACTACCATCGGTCAGCCGACTAACGATCTAAAGGTACAAGAACAGAAGGAGCAATGTTCTTATGCCTTCTTTTTCTGTGATGATTCAAGATTTTGTGTAAGTGCATGTACATCTCACCAGTTTAGCATCCATGCTATAATTGTAGCTCTGTGGTGCAAGGCCCATAAGCTCCTCAACACTATACAGAGGCTCCTCAACCTCAGTAGTGCTCTCGTCTGGGAGCAAGAAGTTGAGAGTGGAAATAATGTTCCTTGCACACTCAAATGCCTCACTCTCCACAGCAGCAAAATGGTCCACACAGCCACTCACCCTGGCACAAAAACACCTCTCTCAGTGATCTTAAAGAAATACCATATGACTAATGAGATTTTGGTTTGTGTGTGGTGGCGCTGTGATCAGGGGTGGATTTTGAAAGGGTTAAGAAGGCAAGGGGTGAAGCTTTAAGAGCACTAGCTTGCCTTGTTTGGTTTACCTACTGTGAGTGCAATGTCGCCCCACCAAGGTCTTCAGGAGACACTTCTTCACCTGTAGCAGCTTTAACCAGGGGTGGACCACCTAAAAATACAGTTCCTATCCGATGCACAATCACAGCTTCGTCTGCCATTGTCGGTACATAGGCCCCTCCAGCTGTGCATGATCCACACACCACTGCCACCTGCAGGTCATGCACAAAATAACACAGCTTCAATTGAAAAAGAATAATATAAATTTACATAGACCAGAATCACTGACATATCCCTAAATAATACAACCACTAGGGACACATGTGTTAGTGTATTTATTTTTGCTGGTCCTAAGCCCATATAAATGAGGAGTGTTACATCAGGAAGGGCATTATTTTTTGGCCTAGTCGATATGTAGACAACTAAACAAATTTCTATTTCCGATCGGTCAAGGCCAATCTGACACCATCTGCATTGTTAGCCAACAGGGTGCAGGTGAAAATTAGGCTACCGTTAGAAAAAGGAGAAGAAGAAGAAGAAGAGGAGGAGGAAGGCATGTCTGAAGACAGTAGGGGAGAAGAAATGATAGGAGAGTTCAAATTCAGTGCAAGATTTTAATAATTATCATACCTGTGGAATCTTTATTGCTGACATTATAGCTTCGTTGTAAAAAGTGCGACCACCATGGTTCTTATCAGGGAAGATGTCAGACTGTTGACAGAGACATTTTTGCAAATATTATTGTAAGGTATATGGAGAGAGTTTATGATTTTTAACAGATCAACTTACCTGTAGAGGTAAAAATGCTCCACCACTGTCAACCAAGTACACACAGGGGAGATGATTCTGAATGGCCACTTCTTGTGCCCGGAGCTGTTTCTTTACTGTAATAGGGTATGCTGTGCCTCCTTTCACTGTAGCATCGTTGGCAATGAACACACACCATAGTCCATTTATTTTACCAACACCTAAATGGAGAAAATAAAACAATAATTGATTATAAGCTCAGAGGCAAGGAGCTGGGGCAGCAGTGGCCTAGTGGTTAGCTCAAATACCTGTGAGACAGCCAGCTGAAGGAATGTCTCCATAAGGTAAACCTAGCCCTGCAAATGGTGAAAGTTCTAAAAAATCTTCATCATCCAACAGCATGCAAAGTCTCTTTCTGACTAGAACCTTCTGATTTCTTTGCGTGTGTCGGGTTTGGGCATTTTTACCCCCTCCCTTCAGCACTTTCTCTTTGTGTTCTATGTACCTGGAGATAAAGAAATAAACGAGACACTGAATATGAACAAAGTTAGTTCAACCAAACAGGAACCAAGAAATCTAGTATGAACATTGATGTAAATACATATGACAGATGATTTAATCCAGCACACTCATACCTTTGCTGACACACCTGGCTGTTCTGTAAATTTGATTCAAACACATGGCCATGTATCGGATGAAATGCACCATCTATTACTGGAAAGGCACTTGGCAAACTTCTTCTGGGTGCACTTGAGCTCTTGCAGGAGTTTAAGGCAGCTTTGTGTGTAAATCTTCGCAGCTGAGTGTTAGGCATCCCGGATTGCTGTGGACTAGTTAAATGCATGCTCTGGCAAAAAAAGCAGTTAAAGCCTGCAATGGGATGTTTTTTTTCTGTGATCCATGACAATGGCTGGAATAATGACTCGTTCACTCGACTTCTTCCTCCATTCAGAGAGAATAAGCTGTAAACATAAATAAAGAAGAGTAAACTAGTACAATATAAAGGTTTTTCTGACTTGACAGACACGTGACAGTAACTGATGCCAGGGGTGATACTTTACTATATTTAATCAGCAGGTAATTAATGACTAATTTCTTTTTTGTGTTTGCGTATAAGTTCACTCTCAGGCTGGTTCTGTACTGCTTTGCAGTTGGTTACACCTCTCACTTTATATCTTTAGCATCTAACTGTAAACCAAAAGCATGAAAAGAAGAGAAAAGCACATAATAAACTTAAAATCCTGTGGTTCTCTGCTGTTCTAAATTGCTACGCAAAAGGATTTTTTTCCATTTGATTAAAAAAAAAATTCATCTTTATTAAACACACTTCTGACAGCTGCAGTCAAAATGACTGTTTATTCTTCGCTCCACTGGAAAAGCCCTTTCTTGCTTTATCCCTCTGTGCCAAAGGTCATCAAACCGCTGAATGTTAGATTGTCCAGAACGGTAGGAATAAGTAAGTCAAAAAATACAGTACATACTTTGTCCTTGCATTAAATAAAGCATTTTTACCTTGATAAACATCGGAGCATGATTAACAAAACTTCAGTTTATTTACTTATTTTTACTTGTTCATTGCGCCGTGTTACCCTCTCACCGGTCCGGACGGAACACATTAACGGAGCGCGAAGGTTCCGTCCTGAACTCTTCCCCTCAAAACACCTGTGCGAAATATTCCAGCTGCTTAAAGAGTGTAAGCTCCATTATTTAACTCATCCGACAGTTGATTTCAGCATTGCAATGTTCAGAAACTCTCATTATATTATTTCACATTTACTCCATATTCGCATTATTTAGACTGGTTTTCCTTTTTAGTTTTTCTTCCTCCACACTCTACTAATGCTACAATTGCATTGTAATACTAGTGTCGTGGAAAACTGAAGTGTGAGCCTAAGTCAGAAATCAAACGAAGTCAAAAAATCAAGCCAAGTCAGAGAGATGATGCACAACCACTTTACTGAAGAGCTTCAGCAGGCGTGGTCCAGTGGGAGCAGCTCCAATTGCTCATCCCAACTTCGGACTTTAAATACATTTCAGTCACTTCTGTTCTCATTTAAAACTGACATAAATCCATCCCATTAACAGTTTTCCACCAATAATATTCAATGCTGTCATGATTAAAGCCTCGGTTCCCCCGCCTTTGCCACTCCACCAATAGACAAAGGCCTCTTCACTGATGTTCCTTTACATTCAGCTGGAAGGTACCTGCTGATCAATCTGACTAGGTGTCAAGTAAAGCTCTCTTCAGAGCTTGGTTTGTGTTGGTGGACTCACTCTTTGCCACTAGGTAGCGCACTTGGGGTGGCTGGCATAGTTTCTCATGGGACATTATATTTATTTTGTGCTGGTAGAAGGTGCATTTTGAGCTTGAAATGAAGCTGAATTGATGATTAAGGCCTTTTCAAAACATGAATCTATTTTCCAGCAGTTAAAGGTTGAGTTTGATGATGTATCATTGTTGCAATATCCAACTTCTTTTTGACTGTAGTATGTGAGACTTTAGAATTCAGGATTTATCGATATTTTGTAGAATCCTTTCTTTCTCTTTTCCTTTATCCTGTTCAAATGGCTGCCACAAAACCCAACAGCACAGTGGACGCACCACATGCTTTGCAACTGGTCTTTTTTTTTTTTTTTTTTTTTTTGACTGGGGATGCACACAATAGTAAGTGAGTTTCACAATAGTAAGTCAACAGGGTTGCTGGGGTTTTTTTTTTTTTTTTTTCTTGCTAATCACAGGAAGCATTATTGTTCGTGTTTATTGACCATTTGCTGCAAATGGGGCTGGTTGAGATTGGGCTGAAAAAATTCTGGAGTGATCTTTATTGTGGCTGGGACTGAGAATGAGACTCCAAGGGAGAAGGACAGATAGATAGATAAATGAATGTGTGCAAGGACAATGCTTTAGAGCAGAAGCTTCAGCTCTAGGGGAACAGAAAGCGTTCCAGTCTAATGGTGGGCTTCAGCCTGATTTCTCTGCAAGCACTTTGAATAATGATAAAATGTAGTGCATCCAATTTTGTGATGGAAACGTGAAACGGAAGAAACACATCTTTTGAAAATACTACATGTAAACTTATTGTTTTTCTATAATGTTCAAAGTTATGTAGACTTGCCTGTGAAATTTATTTGACCTGATGACTGCATAATTTTTATACTTCTCAAACCATTCAGTGGCCACTATCATCTCACCACTACCAGAATAGATTGTCTTCAGTATAGGAGTGAAGCGTTCAGGCCTTCTTGGTTTACACCTCTTGGCTCTCCTGTTACTTGCTTTAAAGACACTGGTGTATACAATGATCTAGACCTAATTATTTCAATAGAGATACTTAATCATTTAGAGTGCCTTTTTATAGGTTCATTCATCAATCACTTTTGATGAACTGACTGTAAAGGAAAGCTAGTATTTACAAATTCTGTAAAAAAAAAAAAAGTTATGTGTAATGTTATATAACAAATATACACAGATTATAACAAATTTTTTTTTTCCACCATAACAAAATCTCCCAACCATTAACTTTTGACAAGAGGGAACATGATGGAGAGGGAGAGCCGGTGGAGGAGCATAAGAGCATCATAATGCATTTGTTGTCCCAGTTTCGACTAGGGTTGGTCCTCACCAAGGTAACTCTGTTCTCTATATTTGTCTCTGTCCTCTCACTGGACAACCGGTTCTTTTCCAGTTTGTTTTTCCCACATTCAGCTTGGAGAGGAGGTTGTTGTTGGAAATGTATGCAGACTACTTTGCACATCCAGATTTATTTGTCAGGTTTGACACACCTTTGTAGAAGAATTTAGTTGTTGCTGCAGTCTTTCTTTTTTGTTGAGCACATTTAAAGGAATACAAAAGACTTTTTCAATTTAATCTCCATCTGCCAGACCTGCAGTGTACAGTCAGTTACTATAGGGTTTTTAATAAAGCTCTGTAATGAGTTATTTTATAGGAGTAATTTTCTACTTTGTTGTAGTAAATTGAGTTATCACTGCCAAACTGCACACCACATATAAAAGTTTTGGCCTCAGGCAGGCTATTAACATAAGTACAAAGATGGGTATATGGAAGTATACTGAAAACAAAAGCTTGTTTATCTAGCTAATAGCATGGATGTCTCTACACACTATGAACTTGTTCCATATGTATCGCATTATATGTACTGTGATGGTCATATTGAAAAACAGTCCGACTGGCCTTGTAAATTATATACAGTCAAAACCTACAGTCTGCCTTACATAGTTTTATTTTAGTGCAGTCTTAGACAGCCTTTTGCAGAATTGTCATCCTTGGTATAAAATGATTTGTCTGCAAATCAAATCAGTTCAGGTGGAAACACACACAGGCTTTATAGTAAAGCACTGCTGGAATAATCCATTAACAAAGAGAGAATGAGCAAGAACGTTTGAACACATGATAATACCCACAAGAGACCTAATTCACTAATGTCTCATTCTTACTCACTGGTCTGCCCAGAACCATTTAGGAACCTTTAAAAGCTTAGTCAAGAACTTTACTATGCTGTTTGTGTTCAAGTTGAATAGTAACACATAATCATCACTATTTTTGGCAGTTTTTTTTTCTCAGTTTTCTTTTATCACACTTTTGTTTTGGTTTGTTTTGTTTTTTGACAAATTACACATACTATCCCACAGGTTACGGTTATAATTTCATGCCGTCTGATCATTTGTCACAATTTACTTGCACTCTTGTCAAACTTGGCCATTTAAGTCTTTCAGTTGTAAAATTTCGATTTTATATTTTGAAAAATTACAATGCAGCAAAAGTGAAACAACTCTTGTATGTGAGTATTGCAAAACAAACTATTTTCTTGTAGCTCAAAGGTATATGCTTTCTATTTTTATTGTCACACTGTGGTGAATTGGGCCAGACGTAATTGCAGAGTCAGGATCATGGAAAAGGGTTTATTAAACATAAACGTAAAACACACTAGTGTTAGCCAAACACAATGCTCATACAAGCCATGAAACAAAAGTCACAATGATATGACAGACGTACAACTTACAGACGTACAGACTTACAGTTCTGCCCTGATTCACTGGGATCTATATACTTAAGACCACAGGTGTCAAATTCAAGGACCACAGGCTGAATCTGGCCCAACTTTCCATTTTATGTAGCCCATGAGCGCTTCAAATACACATGATTGTCCCAAATTAGGTCTATGCTAATTTAAAGCGCACAATGCCCATGAACTACATCTCTCACAATGCACTTTGATTTTTTGACCCCGCTGCTAGAGTGCAGTGTTTCACAGTTGGTTTTCCAAAGTAGAAAGTAGACAGAAGTACAAGATGAAGTGCAGGGTGAAGAAAGCAGTGATGAAGGCTAAAGATAAGGTGTACGGTGAATTGTATGAGAGGTTGCACAGTAAGGAGGGGGACAAGGACTTATACCGATAAAACTGATCAGCCACAACATGAAGTTATTGGAAAGAAAAGTGAAAGTGACAGCTTGTCATTGTGAAACAAAACACAGTGAACCACAACAAAATGTAACCCATATACACACGTGCAGGCCCAGAGAGCAGTGATGGGGACAGTACCTTACTCAAGGGTACCTCAGGGCAACCTACTGGTCTGGGATTCAAACCCATGATCTTCCGATCCTGGGGTCAGCTCACTAACCACTAAGCCACTGCTGCCCTAATAGTGGAAGCTAGGTTAAGAAAAGAGGTGATGATTAGTGGAGAGCAGTATGGTTTCATGCCAAGAAAGAGCACTACAGATGCAATGTTTGCTCTGAGGATGAAGTATAGAGAAGTATAGAGTTGCATTGTGCCTTTGTGGATATGCATATAGGGTGCCTAGAGAGGAGTTGTGCTTTTGTATGAGGACGTCAGAAGAGGCAGAGAAGTATGTCAGATTACTACAGGATATGTTTGAGGGCAATGTGACAGTTGTGAAGTTTGCAGTATGAGTGACGGATGCTTTTAAAGTAGAGGTTGGTTTACGTCAAGGATCAGCAATGAGGCCATTCTTGTTTGTAGTGGAAATCCACAGGTTGACGTAGGAGGTTAGACAGGAGTCCCTGTGGATTGTGATGTTTGTTGACTGTTGAATGGTAAGGATGCAAGGAGTTGCAGTGAGGAATTTAAATACTCTGGATCAATTTATCAGTTTCAGGTATTTAGGTCAAAAGCTTAAACATACCGTACTGTGCTAAAGACATGAGTTATCCCTCATTTCTTCATATTTTGCTTTCAAAGAGCAAGACTTTCTTGTATTTTTTTAATGTATTGTTAAAGAATATTTCACTAGGCTTCCCAAAGGACAAAGTTTGTAACTACTATTTTCAGTCCAGTCCCTGTATCTGTTAGTTCAAGAAATTGTTTGTTCATGTTGTTGCTGCTGTTAGGCCACACAGTGATCTGTGTATGAATCATACAAGAAAAACAAACAAATCCAAGACAAAAGTAGGTGAAAATATAACCTGCTCAAGATGTCCCTGAAAATGCTAATATAGAGTTAACCCAACTTTTAAACCAGTGACTGAATATGGATGAGATCAGGCTAATGTAGAATAGCCTGAAATATAAATCATGCACTGAGCGGATGGCTGATATACTGTCAAATTAAATGTACTGTTTCTGTGAATTTATAACAATGTAGGACTTTAGGGCTTCTGTAGGAAAGAAAGTTTGACTTTTGAAAGGATATGAATATATGAATACATCTGAATATATGACCCATTTGCACACACACACACACACACATATATATATATATATATATGTATATATATATATATAATTTTTTTATTTTTTTTATTTTTTTTAATGCACAAAAAACTGCTATATAAAAAGTTCAAAGGAGAGATTTGTCCTTTTCTCTGGACCGCATCCATCCATTTTCTGCCGCTTGTCCCAAACGGGGTCGTGCTGGCGTCCAACCCAGCGCACACAGGGTACGCACCCTGGACAGGTCACCAGCCCATTGCAGGGAAGAGCAGGACGAGGACAGCACCTTGCTCAAGGGTACTTCAGGGCAACCCATTGGGAAGGGGTTCGAACCCCCGATCCTCCGATCATGTGGCCAACACCCGAACCACTAGGCCACCACTGCCCCATACTGCTGGAACTCCTTTTTTTTATGATTTCAAACATTTGCCCAGCACCTCAAAAAATAAATAAGTAAAATGTTTGTTTTTTTAAAGTGGGAGTATTAAATGAGGTTTAAACAAACTCTTCATGTTTCCCAGGTCTCAGAAAATGTACATCATAGAAATTCATCTCATTGCATTGATTTTTACATTGTGCATTTTACCTACCTGGTGTCTTATGGAAGAATGAACACATCATCACATAGTCTGCATGATGAGAAAAATGTTGAGCTCTATACTTCCAGCCTTCATATAAACATTCATTAAAAATATTTTACACCAACAGTACAAAATATGCAGTAGACACTGACATTCTAGAGCAGGAGTGTCGAACTCCAGTCCTGGAGGGCCGGAGTCCAGCACATTTTGGTGATTTCCCTCCTTAAACACAACTGGTTCACACTTAGTGGCTGGTGTAGTGAATGTGTTTGAGGAGGTGCTGGACTCTGGCTGTGCTGGACACCCCTGTTGTAGTGTCCCACTGTGTCTGAATTCAGTTGTAATCTGAACAAGGAAACAAGTTTCATAATCAGTGTCTTTAACTGATCATTAACACGAAGGACCTCCTCTTCATCCTGAACCAGAGCTCAAGTGTAGAGCCACAATCAAGACTCATTTGCATTTGACTCTACCTTTACTGTTAGCCAACATGGTGCAGGATGAAATTGGGCTACTGCTGGCTGAAGGACAAGAAGCATTCAGAGGTAGAAGGAGAGAAGTACGTGTAGAAGTGTGGAAATGAAGGTAGAGACTTTGAATGTTGGCAGCATGACTAACAATAGAGAATTAACTGATATGATAGAGAAGAAAGATTGATATTTTGTGCAGCAGACTAGATGGAAGGGTAGAAAGGCCAGGTGTATTGGAAGTGGGTTTAAATAATTTTACCATGGTGAGGATGGGAAGAAATATGGGGTAGGTGTTATCCTGAAGAAAGAGTATGTCAAGTGTTCTAACCCTAAGTGAAAAGAGTGTCAAAAAGATTAATGAGTTTGACAGCATAGGGTGGTCTGTAGGATGATCTTGGAGATCAAGAAGAGGGAAAAGTCAACCAGCCAATCAATAAAGTAAGTATTTAGTAAGTATTTATCTATATATCTATCATCTGAAATCATCTGCAAGTGATTATTAATTTCTTTGTGGCTTAGGTTAGATAACTGTTATGCTTCACTGTGTGGTCACAATGTAGCTTTAAAAACAACAAACAATCCTCTGAAACTGGTCAGATTCAAGGACTGATCTAAAAAAACGGGAGCCAAAAACAGTCATTCAGGAAGGCTGGAGCACCATCACAAAACATAAAAAAAAAAAAAAAAAATTACAAATTCTGGCTCTTTGGAGCCAAATATGGAATTACTTTTGCACTGTACTGTGAACTAAACTTAAGTGGGAATTTGGTCAAACATGTAAATAGAGTTAACATTTTTTTATAGTAAAATCAAGTGGGTTTTAAAAGGTAACCATTCATAAATGGAACCAATATTCAGACCATCCAGACAAGTAAAAAGTAATTTTGACATTTGACAAATTTTCCCAAGGTGGAGGTGGTCTAGTGGTAGGGTACTTGCCTATGGATCTATGGCTCAAGAGCTCATAGGTTATGGAAATTGGTTTTATTACAAATAAACATGTCCCCTTTGGGGGGCTAACAAGGCATGGCGGACAATGACATGGGACTGTACTGTGAAGCAGACATGGAACTGGAAATGGTACCAGACGCAGGATAGGACCGTGACCCTATTAAGTCTGCACAGGGGGAAGGACTACTGATATTCCTCCAGGACGGTTGAAAAGAACTTGGCTATCCTCCTGCAGGTCATCCCCAAGTCCCAGCCAGTCCCAACCAAATCCCAACTCACTACGTCTATGGTTGTATTGGTCATTCTGTCAGGCTGTGCTGGATTGGACTGGATTGGAGACAGGAAATTCAATGCAGTACACTCATACCTTGTTGAGACACCTGGCTATTCCTTAAGTTGGTTTCATACACGTTACAGAGTATTGTCAAATGGCAAATGTCTTGACCATCTGAACTCGTACGGTGGTTTAAGGAGTGCTAAGTGTCCCAAACTGCTGTGGACTAGTTAAATGCATGCTCAGGCATAAAAATCAGTTAAATCCTGTTATGGGACGTTTCTCTTTCTAAGATCCATGACTTGCTCCATGAATGATGTGTCCACTAAAATTTCCTCCATTCAGACTGAATAAGCTGTAAAAAAAAAAAAAAAGAAAAGGAAAAAAAAAAAAGACCCAGAGTTTAGCACAATAAAAATACTTAGGAGCTTTTCTGAGTGGACACAATCTAATGGGGGCAGCGGTGGCCTAGTGGTTAGGGAGTTGGTCCCACATAGGAAGATTGTGGGTTCAATTCCCTCACCAGTTGGTTGCCCTGAGGTACCCTTGAGCAAGGTACCGTACCCGTCACTACTCCCCAGGCACTATCAATAGCTGCTGCATGCGTGTGTATGGGTGAAACGCAGAGGTGAAATTAAATTGTGTTGTGCTGTGCTGCATTTTAAGGGTCGTCACTTTCACTTTTTTTAACGCGAGAGGTATACAGTCTCTAAATTTACGCAACTCTTACCCAATGCTCTAATGCAATCATTTCAATGATCTGAGTATTTACATATCACTGTTCTTTGACTTTTACTTGAGTATGTTTTAATCAGTGGCACTTTATTTTATTATTATTATTATTATTATTATTATTATTGATTATTATTCTTTTGTAAATCATGACAAATTCATTTTGGTGTTTTAATTTTATTCTCCAAGTTTGCTCGAGCTTCATCACTGCTTGCTCAAAACTCTCACTTTAAGGTTCTTAAGCTTCTTAAGATCTTATCTTAGACCAAAAGCATAAAAAGAAGAGAACCAGACGGAATAATGTGTATAATGTGTAAAGCTGTCAAGCTGTAGATTATTTGCTGCAGTTCTAAGCTGTTCTATTACTCAAGTGCATTTAATATCCCCTACTCGTTTTCACTGTTACTCAAAGCAGGTGTTTTTACTTCTGTCACTAGAGCTATAATATCTTCATTAAACACACATCTGACAGCTGCAGGGAAAGTTAAAGCTTGTTTTAAGCTTCCTTAGCAGTTTATCATCTACATATTTCAACCTCACACACACACACATACAGCTATTTAATGCACCCAGGGAGCAGGGATGGGGACGGTACCTTGATCAAGGGTACTTCAGGACAACCTACTGAAGCCGTGACCGATCCTGGGACCTAGTTCCTAACCTCCAGGCCGGTCATTAAGTGGGATTATTTGTGGCTATGTATTACTTTTTTATTGTTTATAAATATTTGTAATTTTTATTGAGATTATTTGTGATTGTTTGTGATGATCTTTGAATAGTGAGGGTTTTGTGATTATTTGTGAATTCTTGTGGTTATTTGCTGGAGTGTTGTGACGTAGCTGCTTTAGGCCGTTTCCTCCTCACGTGCTCCGACCCGCCCCTCCCGCTCCGGTTGGTTAAGTGGAAAAATGGCGTCCATCATGGAGGGGCCGCTGAGCAAATGGACCAACCTGATGAAGGGTTGGCAGTACCGTTGGTTTGTTTTGGACTACAACGCGGGACTCCTGTCGTATTACACAGTGAGTAGCGCTTCTCTCGGGGAGCCGCCAGCGGGGTTGTCTTCCGGCGGTTTGGGGCGAGAACGGGAAGAGTGGAGGGCCGTCAGTTGAGAATCTCGGCTTGGTGGGCGTGAGCTTCAAGTTGAGTGACAACGAAGGCTGCCAATCGCCGCTCTGTTGGGGAGCACGTTAGCCAATCCGCAGTCAGAATGGCAAACGTTGGTACCTGAGGGTTTGTGCGAGGCCACAGCGAGCTAAATGTCAGAGCTCGATGTTGTTAGTTTGCAGAAATTCAAAGGAGGGTGTTCATGTCACAGGTTTTTATCTGCTTTTGGCTGCGTACTAGATGCCAACACACATTTTATATTCCTCAAACAGCATGTAGAAAGGCAGTCAAACTGTTCGCTGCTAAAATGCTAGCAGTAAAAGTGTGAAAGTCGTTAGCTGACCGAGCTTTTATTTGCCTTGTTGCCATGGTGCGTCCAAACAGCTGTTTCTGGTAGCAAAAGATCACTAAACCAGCTAGTGTAATAACTAGTGATGTATTTGGCTTTAACAGTTGTAATTGTTTGGGCACCACTGAAGCACAGGTCCTGTACCATACTGTTCATGGGGGAGTGTGCAGATTTTGCGTCTCCTTTCTTTAAAAAAAAGTATCTGAATGCCAAAGACTTCATCAGAACAGGTTTACTAGTTCGTAGGCAACAATGTGGCCTTCTGTCAGCAGGCTTTTATTTTTCCAACTTTCAGTAACCTTCCATCTCAACAGAAATGGTTGGGCAGAGGTGGCCTAGTGGTTAGGGAGTTGCCCCGCATCGAAAGATTGTGGGTTCGATTCCCTCAAAAAGTAGGTTGCCCTGAGGTACCCCTGAGCAAGGTACCGTCCCCATCACTGCTCCCCGGGCGCTTTCAATAGCTGCCCACTGCTGCACGGTGTTTGTGTGCATGGGTTAAAAGCAGAGGTCCAATTTCGTTGTGGTTCATGGTGTGCAGTGCTGTGACCTCGCAATGACAAGGGTTGTCACTTTCACTTTCACTACTGTGAGGATGAGCTCAGACACATGTTTAAAAGTCTAAACTGACACCGTACTGGTGTTACAAACTCATCCTAATCCAGAAAAAAAAAATTGCGACACTGTTACGGATCCAGTCATCACATGCTGGGATCTGACATGACAGCATCTGCTATGCAGTTTGTCTGTCTGATGGGAACCTTATTTTGTGAAGTTTTGAAGCAAAATTGTATGCGATCTGGAGGTTGTTGCAGGACCTGCGCAGCTGGAACTGAGGTTGATCTTATACCACGTATCTGCAGAGTGGGTACCTCAGTATCTAAGCCTGGAGGCCAGTGTCATCCTGGCAATTTTCTCTCATCCTTCTTAGCAGACATTGCTTTGCTATTAGATCACTTGGTCTGGGTGACGCACAGAATAGAGTGACTACTCACTCAAGCAGTGATGTCACTGTTTGTTCACTTTTTTTTTTATTCCACACTGCCTGTACTGTGTGTGCTCTTTAAAGCTTCAGAATAAAGCTGCCTGTGGAGTGATCACATCTACAATAGCACAACCACATACACACATAAATGAAACTAAGGATTCAAAGAAGCATACATTGTCAAGTTAGGTCACTCTATTTTTTATTTTTACATTTTGTTTTATTTGAATAGCTCACAACAGAAGTTGCCACACTTTACAGCTGCCGGGTTTACAGTGACCCGGCTTCCAAGCCCCTACAAATGAGGAAATATCTTCCGTGTGCATGTGGATATGTAAACTAAACATTACTTAAATGCATTAATTGACCTAGATTAGGGTTGCAGATGCTGTAAAATGTATAGACATTTTAGTATATTAGAAAGTTTGGTAAAAGCATCATAAAAATTTGAGAAACCTCTAATTTCTTCATATTTTGCTTCCAGGGAGCCATAGCTTTTTATTTAAAACTAATTTTTTAGGAATAGGTCTCTAGGCCTCTTGAAAGGCACACAGTTGTTGGCTCTGATTGTCAGTCCAGCCCCTGTACCAATGATTTACATATCCATCATTCACACACAACAAAGCCGTCTTACTTAAGGCATAAAGCAGAGAAGAAACAGGTGTAGACGGTTCCAGATGATCAGGATGGTGATTAGTTTACTGGTGATGCTGACCGCCCAGTGGAACCCCTTTATCTAGAAACTTTGTAGCATTAGGCACTTTGCAGCCTATCACCATGATATATTTATTGTTACCAAGAAAGCGTTTTCCTTGCGAAATCTAAGGGGTGGTTCAAGACTTATGCTTTATTTTTGATTGCTCTTTCTTTCTAGTCTCCTATTTTCCTCAATAAATGTTGCGTAAACCTTAATGAACCTAGAAGAGGTGTAGTGTTCAAACAGTGAGTGTTTTTGTGTTCAAATATTTAATGTGTGGGGTCCCCCCCCTTTCTTTACAGTCGAAGGACAAGATGATGCGTGGATCCAGAAGAGGCTGTGTCAGGCTGAGGGTGAGTAAGCAGTATGGACTAATACTTGGGGCTTAATTCTCCTTTTTATACAGTAGTCTAGGGACTAAGGGATCCTATTGATCCAGTGGTGAAGAAGAGACTAAACAGCTTTAATTTCATTTTGCTTCAATGGCTGCTGCTTTCAGATTGCATTGTTTTATATTCACCTTATCATTGATCTATCCTGACTTTTTTTTTTTTTTTTTTTAAACCAAAAATAGGTTTACTGTTTGATTACTGTTAGTCAGGCAGCCATAGGTGTTTACTTTTGCCTTCAGTTGAGCAATCTAGAAGCCATTTTATGTCCATGCTGATCAATCTGACTAGACGAAAAGCAAACCCCTTCATAGAAGGGCTTGGTTTGTGCTGGGGGACTCACTCTTTGCCACTAGGTGGTGCAATTTGGATGGCAGGCGTAAATTCTAAGTGCAACGCTTGTTTTTGTTCTGTTGGTAGAAGGTGCAAGCACAAAATGCAGGGGGTTTTGTTTAATTTATGATTACGTTTAACTAGTGCTGCTTAAGTTATTGAATATCCAGTTATGATTTTGAAATACAGTGATTATTAAAATAAAAGAATCAGCATAAAACTATTAGCAGAACATACTCCACTTCTGGCTTTCCAGTCTTGCAAAGAAATATCTGTACATCCCAGCCTGAGAGGCTTTTTAACACAGGTAGAACTGCTATCACCTGCATGTGTACAGAGCTTGGTGATTGGCTGGTTTTTCTGGCAAGAGCCTTTTAGGTGTTACTTTAGATTAGTTGTTAGTTGATAGTTAACAGCTGTCTTTGACAGGGCAAATCATTTATCTTACTGTTTTTCAGGAAATGTATTATTTAATCTATTATGAGATGTTATTTGTATAAATGTATGTGTAAATATTCATATAAACATTCTTTATTTAGAATGTTCAAAGAAAAGGAAAATGACATTCTCAAACTGAAAGTAAGAAGTGAAATCAAGTTTATAACGTTTGCCGTAATCAAGCAGCCCTAGCTTTAACCAAACAGTTGTAATAGTTTTTCACAAGCCTCCGTGATGTGCTTTTGTAGAGGAGTGGACTTAACAGCTCTCACTGGGATGAGATGAGGGATTAATAAATATATAAAACAAGGACAAATACATTTCCTAAAGCACTGAACTGTGTTTAGTACTTGTTTTAATAAAGGTTTGCTCAAAATGTTATCATCCAAAGACCCCATTATACAGTTTACCAGTGTATTCCATAGTTTTTGTTTTGTTTTGTTTTTTTTTTTTTTATCTGGTTCTTTATCCTTCAAAACAGGCTGCCCAGCTTCAGTTCTGGAGAGCTGATGTCTAGCACTGTCCAGTCATTTTCTGGCTCGAACACACCTGGTTCAACTTGCCTGTTAATTGCCTGGTTCAGTTAGTGTATTTCAGAAGGGGAACAACCAAACTGGACACCAGCTCTCCAGGACCAGTTGTTGGTACCATGTGTTAGAAAACAGGCTTGTTTTTTAATGTACCTTTAAAACTGATATATGTAAATAAGCCCCGTCCTACTTTGCTCTCCTGTAATGTGCTTTAGGGTTCAAAAACAGTACTAACTGAAACAACCTAACTTAAGCATGGCATGGTGGGGTTAAACCATTCTGTACGTGGACAGGATAGAGTATGGAGTGAATCCCACATTTCAGCAATTTTCATCTACTAAAGCAATGATGATAATTCCATCATTGTCCATGCAAAGGTACTTTAGGTCAGGAGGTACATTTAATTATGCAGAAAATAGAAAACTGGTGGAATCCCTCTTATAATGAAGAGGGCAGAATAACAATGGAAGTTGCCGTTACAGCTGTAATGAAAAAGCTGGGCCTGTCACCTGCATATACTCGAGAGGAGCAATAAAATATAAACATCTCAGCAAAGACTGAAACACCACAGTGGGTTTAAAAGAAGTATGATAAAGTGCGACTGAACATTTGTATACACTACAGTATATGCAAAATGCACAGAATTGTGTTGTTCATAAACATTATACACATTAATTAATTGTTTCAGATGGCATAGTGGGCAGAGCCGCAAAATGATTTTCTTTCGTGGGCAGGTGTAAAGGCGGGTGTAGGACCATGCTTTTCTTTCAGTGGGGCTCTGCATTCACAAGGCTGTTATCCAGGAAACTGACCCTGTGTGTAAGATTTCAATTGACTTTTTACCAGCACCACACCTGTATAATGCAGTTTTCCGTTTTTCCAGCAGTTTTTTTTAGCAGTTTTTCGGACTGCTTGTTCCTCTGATTATGGACTGTGCTTTTTGTTCCAGTAACAGTGTCCTTTAAGAGGAAAACTGTTTGAAATGCTGTTGTGTAAATTACCTGTTTGAACAGAACTACCGTGCAAACTTCCTCTCAGGAGAAATAATGGTGTTGTCAGTATCATTTTGCATTTTGTTTCAGGCAAGTGCACAAATTAACCCAGTTTAACCTTGCACTTCAAATCTCTTTCTGTGATTGTTTCTGTGACTGACTAGCCTTTATATTGTATATGATGATATTTTTGCTGTGTGGTTGATAGTGTTAAGCTCCTCACTTTCTCTGTCTCTCGCTCTCGGTCTCTGTCTCCTCTGTGTATAAATGTATCTCTCACCCTCCCTGCCCCCCCCCCCCTTTTTTTTTCCTCTCCTCCCTCCCTGTCCCTTGTCCCCACATCCCTAACTCCACCCATTCTCCCCCCTCCTTTTCTCACATGTGTGCGAAAGCAAGGGAGTGAGGCAGAAAAAGCGAGAGAGAATGACGTGGCCCTCCGTCTGACTGTCTCTCACTTCGTTTTTTGTTTTTTTTTTTTTGGCTTTTTTTTCCCCCCGTGCTCAGGGAGCTGTGATCGGCATTGATGATGAGGACGACAGCACCTTCACCATCACTGTAGATCAAAAGACTTTCCATTTCCAGGGTAAGCCCAATTCTCTTCTCTTTTCTCCTTTTTATTTCCTTCTTCAAAAGCACCTCCAGCTGCTGTTCCTGCTGTTTGTTGAAGCCATCAGCCAACATTTTCTCTCTCTTTCTCTCTCTCATTTGCCGACTCTCCCATTCTTGGATTAGGCCATCAGTGCATCAGCAGCATACACTCACACATTTGCATTGCACGTATCCGACACACAACACCCACTGTCTTTAGTCAGTCTTTTGCAGAGATTAAGCAGCACAGCTTTGCCCAAAGGACTGGAAAAAATCATTAGCCTGTGTTCTGCTTTTCTTACCCTTCATCTAAAATCTGATGTTTATTTTTTGCATTTGTAAAAAGATTTTGAATCACTGCTAATGCTGAAACAATGAGCTTTAGAAGACATCAGTCCAGGAGAGGAAGGAGTGTGAGCGTCATCACTTGGTGCTCGCTCACTCTTGTTTGTCATCCTCTGCCCTCCACCCCTCTGTCGTTTCTCCCCCACTTCTTGTTCGGTGGTGCTTTGGTGAGCCTGGGTGCCGAGCTCCAGGTCTTTTTGGCTATTAGTCCTCCTCCCTCTCTCTCTCTCTCTCTCTCTCTCTCTCGCGCGCTCTCACTCACTCATTTTTCACTCTTCCACACCCTTCCCCTGGGGTTCCACTCACCCTCCCCATGCCCTGTTCCATTGCCATGTTCCGGCACTGTCTGCTCTGGCTGTACAGTAGGAAGGGTAAGATGATGCATGTCTGCATGCTTCGGCGCAGGGTTTAAAGGGGCTTCTGCAGTCTTGGTTATTTCTGCAGTCACAGTTTTGCATTATTAGTGCTGCTGAGCAATTAGTGAATAATTTATCACCTACATTGGGTCAAGACCTTGGTGCGTGAGCCTGGTTGTGTTACTGATGTGTGTTTATGAATTGATCATGCAGCTGGAGTCTCCTTTTCTGAATCTTGTGGTATTGGGTCTAGAAATGATCATGGTATCCTGCATGTTTACCAGTATACCATTGTTAGTCTGGTATTTTTAAAATGGTAACTTTATAAGAGAGAGAGAGTGAATTGTTAATCCTAATGCCCATTAATGAAAAGTCTGTTTGATTTATTTCCAGTGATACTTGCCTATATTCGTAAAAGGCTGACATTTCTTATTTGTTCTTACTAGTCTTATCTTTTATTCGTTGTTGGAACAAGTGTTTTGAATTTTGTTCTTTAGTCACTGGTTCAGCCATGCCACATGGTCCTTTCCAGCGTTGGCATAGGAGTACCTTGCCTTTTTCACCTGGGTGGTGGGGGGAACCGAAAAATGTTTGTCTTCCAGGAAGCGAGACCTGCTTTAATGTCAGTACGTGACTCATCATACCTAATAATGTTAGGTCATGCCCCCCCCTCCCCAAGTCTAATAAAGACATTTTAGCTCTGTCATCCCTTTTCTTACAATAAGGTTCTCACTGCGAAGAAGACTTTTTACAATCAGTAAAAGTGCTGCATCCTGAAGAGTTCCTGAGTAACAGTGTAGCTTCACCTCTCTCTCACTCTGTTTCTGATTTCCCTGGAGTCTGCAGCTAAGGCTTGGGTTTCAGAAAGCAGAGAAAGGGACTCCATCTCTCCATTTTTCCATCCGGCCAGCCCGTCCCTCAGGGACCCTACAGTCTGCCATCACCTCTCCTGTCTCCTACAGGAGAAGGAAAGATTTGCTTCTCAGTCACCACATGTTTGTCTTTTTTTGAAAATGTGAAAATAAGAATGCACTGATATCTAAGAGTAGAGTATGTGTGTGTGCTGGAGTGAGGGATTATTTATTGTGCACTCAAACTGACCACAGTAAAATATATAGAGCCAGCACTACTGAGCCAAGACATCAAATATTAGAAACAATTTTCAGATTTGATTTTTTTTTTTTTTTTTAACTTACCAGCTTTTATTCTAATGTTGCATTCTATTTTATATGGTGCAGAAGCTGGTGTTTATCAAAAAATCAGTCATATTGAATTTTGCAATGTGTTTCAATAGACTACTGTTAATCAACCTCAGGAACTGCAGTTTAATTCACATTGACATTTTGTCTAGCAGAGCACAGCTGAAGTAGAGATGGTGTGTGTGCGTGAGTGAGTGAGTGATGGAGAAATTGACCAGTAGGGCTTTGTCTGCATATCTCCAATAGAGTACAGAACAGTGCTGAGTGTTGAGTATTGGATGTGCT
This sequence comes from Hepsetus odoe, assembly GCA_017165825.1. Classification (NCBI taxonomy): domain Eukaryota; kingdom Metazoa; phylum Chordata; class Actinopteri; order Characiformes; family Hepsetidae; genus Hepsetus; species Hepsetus odoe. Next base: position 22,884,641 of record CM029373.1, on the reverse strand, counting down.
GTGATTGCACTAAGAAATGTCAAAGTGCAGTGCTACCTGCAATTAAGTGATGCAGCCATCCAGCACTAATGGGATGAGCTAAGGAAAAAGGAAGCAGGTGGCTGTGTTGATGTGACACACTGGAATTGGGTGTTAAGACAGCACACTGTACAAAAACACACTTCACAAAAGATCAACCAAAAAAATTACTTTGCAGTCTCAGGAGTAGGTGTGGTTTAGTCAAATCCTTTGTAGCTTCAGAGTAAATATAAGTAAAGGTTTGGAAAAAAGGTGTCATGCAATGTGGTTGAAGAATGCAGATGAATAATCACAAATGTTAATAATCGCTTACATTTTGATATGTACATTTTACTCGAAATACAATTTTCTTAACTAGCTGTAGACTTCTGCACAATTCTGCTATATTATGACTTGTAATGTCTCCGATTAGTATAGTGTGCATTCCTGTAGGTAAAAACGTTTAATTGTTTGATGTTTGGCTCATTTTCATCAAATTTGACCCTTGTTTATTATAATCGGCCAAAATATGTCTTGTGCACTTCCATTCTGGTATGGCACTAAACTTTAGAATAAGTTTCATTATGAGAACAGTCTGTGTGAGCTAGGTGCACGTGTGTGGATTTTTTTTATTTATTTTTTTTCTCTCTTCTTCCCCGGCAGCTGAGGACTGCACTAGCAGCTCAGAAGAACTGTACTTGCTATTTAAGGGAGCATCTATAATTCATCAAGTTCTTTCAGGGCCTCATATGAGGCTGCCTGAAAGCCCCTTTATTTCAGCATCCTGTCCTGCTGTTTGGGCCACTAGACTCTTGGAAAACAATGCTAAGGAAAGTAGACTGCTGCACTGCCCATTTGCTTGTATTACACAGTTGCATGCAAAGGTAAAACTTCACCAACATATTTTAAAAAAATTTATGAACAACTGTGCTAAAATGAATGTAACACGCTTGGAGCAAATATGGCATAAAGTCCAACATGCGCAAATGTTTTGGCAGTGAGTACTTCTAAAACCCCCTTTGTCTGAAATAACTACCTCCATGTTTATTGAAGCAAGATAACATTCTTTCAGAGCATGTTTAGCTTATATCTAGATGGTCAATCCAGTACTTTTGTCATACATTTTCAATAATATTAATTGAAGAAGAGACCATTTCAAAAAATTAATCTATTTTTAGCAAAGTTTGATGATGTATCATTGTTGCAATATCCAACTTCTTATTGACTAGTATGTGAGACTTGTGGGATTTATCAATATTTTGTAGAATCCTTTCTTTCTCTTTTCCTTCTTCCTGTTCAAATGCCACAAAATCACACATGCTTTTCAATGGGTGTTTTTTTTTATATATATTTAATTTTTTTTTCACTGGGGATACACACAATAGAATGTTTCAAGTCAACAGGGTTGCTTTTTCTAATCTCATTTGAAAATAATAGATAAGTGAATGTGTGTAAGGACAATGCTTTAGAGCAGAAGTGGTGCAGAGGATGAAGTGTGTTCCCTCCTTGCCTCCTGCTTGTATTTTGTGTGTGCTGTGGGAGTCTAAAAGCACCAGGGCAGAGTTGGCTGCAGACAAAGGAGGCCTGCTTGAGCTCTGCTTGCCTCCCTTTTCCTCGCACTTGCACACACTTACACAGTCATTAGCTGATTTAGCTTCAGCTCTATGGGAACAGAAAGCATTCCAGTCTAATGGTGGGCTTCAGCCTGATTTCTCTGCAAGCACTTTGAATAATGATAAAATGTAGTGCATCCAATTTTGAAAGCTAAAATGATGGAAAAGTCCTACTGAGAAGAAACGCATACATCATTCGAAAACTTAATGTAAACTTATTGTTTTTCTGTAATGTTCTGACAATGTAGTATGTCTGCCTGTAAAATTTATTTGACCTGGTGACTGCATCATTTTCGTACTTCTGAAACCATTCAGTGGCCACTATCATCTCACCACTTTCAGAATAGAAATATGCATGCTGGTGATCAGTTTTCCCGCAATTTAGGGGTCAAGCGCTCAGGCCTGTACTGTTTTTGTAAACCACACATGCACTGGCTGACTTGTAGAGAACATGGTGAAGGATAACCTTCTCTTTGTATTCGTGGACAAACTGTTCTTACTGATACAGTCTGCTCACTTTCTGCTTTGACATTTTCCGTCAGCCGAGGGAAAGTTGCTTTTCTGTTTTCCCTTCCATGTTACACTACTGCATTAGCATTGCGCTCACAGAATGTGTGCTTTCCACCATAATGTTTCTGTTTACTGGTGTCTTTCCTTTTCTCATATTTCATATTGAAACACAGGCCAGTTAAAGAGACGTGACCCTGAAGCTCCTGCTCCAATAACAAACCCTCTCATATTTTTAACTCTGGTTGTCTTAATCCAATATCAAGGGCAAATGGCCTTGCTCAGCCTTTTCATACATGCTTCAGAAAGTGATGGTTGTTCATTGCTTAAATGTATCTTGAATTACAGCTGTCTGGAAGCATCCACACTCTTTATTACTCTTGTATATAAACAGCTTTTGGTCACACTTGCTTTATTGGCCTCCTGTAGATGATCTACAGATACTTGCGTAATTTACAATCTTGTGAAACCCATTGCACCATCTACAGTAAGATCGGAGTTCAATGTAATAAAATATTTTATATTCAACTTAAATTGGACTCACATTGAACTTTAACACTTAATTGTTAGTTAATGAGTTGAGCATCTACAGTGGACCATCCAAATGATGTGTCTCCCAGTGTTCTGAAAACTGAACGTTTTCTTTAAAGCCAAGTGACTCTGAACTTTGTATGCAGCACTTGGGTAGGCAGTGTAAAATAACAATACAATACAGTATTTAATTACATTTTCACGTCACACAATCAGTGTCCATATATATATTTTATCGAAGACGACTAATATCTGTTAATAGTGCCATATTGCAAATTGAAAAGTTTTTATTGAAAATATCTCGCAGGCTGCTTTAAACTCTAGTGTCTACACTACACTATAGAAAATATTTCCTTTAAAAGCACTTTATCTATAACGGGGGCGAGGTGCAGGTAGGACGTCAACGCAGAGCCAGTGGTCCAGAAAATACCTTTTATTATCCATAGTCATAAAGCAAAGATACAGGGAACTAAAACACCACCATTAACTGCAGGCTTCATCTAGTGAATGAACCACACTCTGTTCTGATTGATTGGAGCTTAAATAGCAGCCCCAATGAAGCACACCTGTGCCTTCATGAGCTCAGGTGTGCTCAGTCAGAACAGAGCGCCCTCTACTGCACCAAACCTGAAGCCCAACCGTGACCTCATCAAATCATCCAAGATTTTTAGATGCAGTAAACAGGCTAAATATTTTATTGCATTATGATTATTGCATTGTGATTTGGACATCACATAAATGATGCATTATTAGTGTAAAGAGTTGAGGAGCATGCCTTTAGCTCTCCTCCCTCCTCCTCTGCTAGTCATTATCATCAGGGGGACACTGTGTGCTCTTTGCCTTGTGCCCTCATTAGGTCCACATCTACACCACTGCGTTTCCATCTTGTGTTTAAGAAAAGGAAAGCTTGTCTTTATTTCTAATTATGCTGTGAATCACACTTTGTGTGTGTGTCAGTATGTATGTGTGAAACCTTTATCAGGGTGAGTCTAGGAATTTTCCTCTAATTTTCATGAGTCTGTATTGACCTACTTCAGTCTGATTTTTCCACATGCTCGGCTTGCAATTATTTGCCCAGCTAATCCATGCTGTAGTTATTGATTTGTTCCATGTGTAACATCAGATATTATTCAGTGTCACAGTTCCATAAACAGTGTAGTAGTGCCCTAATCTCAAGCCTGGTTTGCCAGTTAACACAGGGATAGGCCATGTTTGTTTTGGACTGCAAATATCCAATATGCTAATCAAAATATGCTAATGAGGTCATTGGAAGCACCCCTTCAGCTTTGTGTTTTAAAGAGTAGAACAGGCTGAAAGTGTTTTGGGCTTTATTCAAACCACTGAGCTGTGCCTTTTATTCCTCTAGCGGCTTACGTGTTTTGGGTTAATCATAAATTAATTCTGTTGTTCAGTATTTTTCTACTGTAGTCAGTTGCAGGATACCACGAGTTCTAATGGCAAGTTGAATCTTAAAAAACAAAGCGCAATTGACAGTCCTTTTTCTGAAATGCAGAAGTAGACATAAGTTGATTCTTGTTGAAGATGGGCATGAATGTTCATGCATACCATGAGTGTGTAGGACGCTTTGTAATGTTTCTGCTGTGCTTTTCCCATTCATCTTCAGAGGTCTGCACTGTTTTACATCTCTCCTTTACCGAAACAATATTTGGTACAAATTCCAAGAATCTTGTCCATTTATTTTTAAATGTACGCAATTATATCAGCTGTAACAGAGTTAGGAAAAATGGAACAGGAACAGCTTTTTTAATTTATTTATTTATTTATATTAAAGCACAAAAAAATTTAAATCCTGAAAGGGATTTTTATATGTTCAGCAATGTTTCTAATGCCACTCAGTGAACATGCTTAGATCACTAGTATTCAGTAGGGGGGAATTTGATCAGTGGATTCCAAGAACTTTCTTGGGGAATTCGTTAATCCAAATGAAAATTTTGAATTAAATTAGACCTCAGCCATTCAGTTAATGTGTGGGGATTAGATTTGGTGCCTACTCCTTCTCCTTTCTCCTGTACTCTGTACTTTTCTCCTTTCTCCTGTACTCTGTACTTTTCTCCTTTCTCCTGTACTTGTCCCTCTTCCTTATACCTCTATTTTTATGTATCTTTTTTCTATTCTTTCTGTACTTTTCTGTCACTTTTATAAGAGCCCTGTAACGTCCAAATTTCCCATTCGTGGGATAATAAAAGGTTACTCTACTCTACTCTACCATTTGATCAGGAGAGAAAATAATTTGGGGAAATGTTACCCTAGGCAGCTTTTCATGATGCACTGTAATGTATTTCACTGTTTTAGGATACATTGTAATGTGTTCACTGGTTTACTTTTGTACTTAAATACTAAAAGGACCTCCTTCATGATGGTCATAAAACATAATTAGATTTTGTTCAAGCAATGTGGTCAATGCTGACACCGGTTTCAGAAAGCAATTATCCATTTCTGTCTTTCATTGAAGAAGAGTTGTGGGGGCAGTCAGTGTTAATGACGATGTTCTTATTCACTTGAAGCCACCATGCATATTTGAGCTTGGGTGTGGTTTTGCATGCATGTGTATGTATGACGTTCATAACCTCATGTTGCCCAAAGTTCTTGAGACCAGACAAACCACTTAACCTTTTGTCATCTCTCTGATGCTTATGGCTATATAAAGCTTTGGCTCTGTTAAGGCCATTCACTGTTATCTTTGGTGTTCTCACTCCCTCAGTCAGTCTCTTCATACCTCTTTCACTCCCTCTTCCTCTTACTCCCTTCCTCCCTTTTACATTTTTCCTATGTGTGTTTGCTGCTGTTGTTAATTGGTTTTGCTTTTGGATGTGTGCCCCGGCAGCCCGAGACGCTGACGAACGGGAGAAGTGGATTCATGCCTTAGAGGGAACAATTCTGCGCCACGCCCTTCAGCTACGGGTAAGAGCTGCGGCTGCTTCCAGCCCGCATGGAACAGGACAGCTTCATGCAGCATAAGCAGCATTGCAGGAGCTTCCTTGTTTGGTCCAAATAAAAGTCCTTTTTGCAAACTCAAAACAACTATACTGCATGTTCTTGTCTGTAGATTGTGAGGTTTAATGTTTAGCACCTTTTGAAGGCTGCCTTGTTTTTCTGCCATTGTGGACTGATTGACTCTCACACCAAGCTAACTCAGTGACTCGACACCATAGATATTACAGTTAGAGTACATTGAGAGACATCTTGGTTTGAAAAATGTGTTTGTATTTTTTTAAGCGGTTATTAGGCTGTGGAAGATAGCAGCATTTAGTGTAGTTTTAAGCTTAAAGAAAGTAGAAGCTAAATGCGTGTTATATTTCTGAAGTCTTTAAAGATGTAGTCCTCACTTGTGCGTTTTTAAAAAAATGTACATGAAAAATATTTGGTATTGGCGTTTGCCTACAAATCCCATATTAGCTCATTCCCAGTTACAGTTTAGTCTAGATCACAAACAACCCTCCCACTTTCCAAAGGTATTGGTTAAGCTCCACTGCTGCTGATAATAGTTTCACTACTCCACAGATTGTTGTGGGGGCTTTGTACAGCTCTAATTGATCCTTGGCATCAGTCATGGTGACCTTGAACCCTGAGAAGCTGCTTCAGCTTTCGTCTAGTTGTCAAACACAAAAATAAAGTCTTCCCAGTCTAGTATTTATAGTCGTAGTAAGATTTGTCTATTTCTCTTTTACAGTTCATATGAAATGTATAGTGTCATTGTTCTAATCCAAACCAAACAAAGAGCTTAGCAAGTGTCTGACAAGAAACCCATCCATGTTAATATTCTCTGGTTTGAACAGCTTCTCTGTGATATTAAGGCTTTACTACCTGAGCTGAAATGGGTTATAGGAGAAGGGTGCCAGCAGTCTAATTTAGGATATCCTTGTTCTACAGGTTAGTAGGTGACTTTCAGGCAGTACTTGTGGCCTTTATGCAGGCTATGGAAAAACAGTATGTAGAGTAAAAAGTTCAATATTTAGCTTGAGGTGTGTGTGTGTGTGTGTGTGTGTGTGTGTGTGTGTGACCACACACACAGACCAGTGGGAACTGGATTCAGGAAACAAGGACAGCTGGGCATGGGCTACAGAGAGTTGATCAGCAAATTCTCCTCCACACACAGCTTCAACGTCTCTCTTTTCTGCCCTTTGGCAACACTTTTTTCCCATCACTTTGTCTACATCCTGTTCAAGTGGTGTGTCTCTCATTTTCTCTTTCTTGCTCTCACTCGCTCCCCCCTCTCTTCGACCCCTCCCTTTCCTCTTCTCCTCATGCCCTGCCCTCAATGTGAATAACTGTCCTCAGTCCCAAATGCGTGTATATACACGCATGCCTGGCAAGTGTTGCGAAGTCATCTAGTCACCTGACCCTTAAAACCCAGGAAGAGCCAATCATAGCGCTGCATATTTAGGCTGCCTCTCATCTGTAGCATACAGCTGATCCAATCACGGCAGCTGTTCATGTTTGTTGCACACCGTTAGGTTTTTTCTGTTTCTTTCTCTTATTTTGAGGAAGTCTGTCACTTCCTGTCATGAGTCTTGAAGCAGCGTTTGCTAAATTCACTCAGTAGAACAGAACTTTGGTGAATGTGTATTTGAGAGTGACTGTTTCATTTCTTGGAAGTGGATACAAGAGAAGCTAACAGGAAAAAAATCGGTAAGGGTCCTATTGTGTTGGACGGCGGTAGTGCGGACGGCGGTAGTGCTTGTCTGATGTCCCAGGCCAGAGGGAGCAGGCACCCTGTGAGTATCTCTTTGTTTTGGGATATCACTGATACACTGTGTAAATATGTTTGTTTAGGGTGGGTAGGTATATAAGGATAGGGCATTATATATCAGGTGAAAATGTCTTCATCGGTTCTCACTTGCTTCAGGTTTTGAGGGGTGTTTCAGTGTGTGTGTTCTGATCTTCAGGGTTTGCTGGGTGAGACTTCTATCACTGATATTGGCAGTGTGTCTGTGTTTCTGTGTGTGTGTGTGTGTGTGTGTGTAGACATATCAAACAGAGCCTAAGAAAGCTCCATCATTGTTTATCTTTTTGTGCATACGGGTAAGGATATCTAATACACCTCTACACCATACTAGACGTGCAAAAGTGTGTATTACAAAATTATTAATGCTCAAACAACTGTATTTAAACAACTCAAATCACACAACTGACAAAGCCAATTATTAGCTGACATTGGCATAATGTGATTATAGTTGTCTCTGAATAATGAGACTATGTGGTTGTCATAATTAGAGAAGGGCTGCACAAAATGGGACAACACAAAAACACAAACTGAGATGTTTGACAAAGTTATTCGGTGTCAGGATGACAATTTAAGAATGGCTAAATTATCATTTAAAACCTCTGGATTTACCATGAGATTTATGTAAACAGAAAGGTTTTTATGGCAATACAGGTTTGTTGTGACACTTGCCTTTACTGCTCCACATGGGAATTGTTCTCGGCCGTTAAAGCATTTTATACTCTTTATTTTTTATAAGCTGTGCTTGTGTGTTTTGTAATTTACTGACTGGTTAATGTATTCACAGAAAGTGCTCTGGCTCGTTCCAGTGCATGGAAACATTGGACAATCAGGACAAACAATACATCCCCACCAATCTAGTTAAGTCTAACTCTGCTAGAGCATGAGGTCATTTTGATCCATTCTGTCATCAGAGCTCTTAAAGACTAAATAGTCCAGTGAGAAACAAATTCACCCAATTCTCACAACTCTTGTTGCCACATGTTTGGTGTCTAAACCTTGCTTCCTCTGCTAAGCACTGAAGCTAAAAAGCAAACACTGCTTTCACGAGAAACATCAGCCAGATCTTTTCTTTAAATACATGCCCAAACGTCTCTTCAATGAAACCTCGACCAGCTATTTTGAGTTGAGACTTGTCAATGTTAATAAGCCATAGTATGATTTATTGTGAGCAAAATGATTGTAACAAAGATATTGTGAAAAATACAGTGAAATCTGATCCAAGATCAGTCCTCCATATGACTGCTTTGTGAATTATAGTCCTGGTCTTGTGACATGTTGTGCCTGTAGCAGTGAGGTTTTGTGCATCTTCAGCCACAATGTCAGTTCTCCGTGTCCTACAATTTATGCAGTAGTTTATCAGAATCTAGAGGATACGTTGTCACAGTTCACACACTGAGACTCACATGAAAGCAATTGTTCTGTTTTTGACTCTCAGAGAAGACGCTGACCTAAGTGCAGTAGTGTCAGGACAGGTTTCTACAGTTCTGTCAGATTTCAGCGTTACTTGGGCTGGGTGATGACTCAGGCTCTTTACTCAGAACAGAAACAATTTCCTGTCTGCTCTAAAACCCTATGAGTGCAGGTGTTTAAATGGTTAGTCACTGACGGACTCCATGCCAGCACATCTTTTTGTCTTTGTCCTCAGAGCAAAACATGATTATTATAACTCCATTGTGCACTTCAGACATGCTCTTTGTCACGTTGTTATATCGCGCAACCATTTTTGTCACGAGTGAATAGATGTTTAAGACTCGGAATTATGAAGTTTGTTTTTTTTTTTTGGTTTTTTTTTTCTCTCAAAAAAAGTTATTTTTACTTTTTATTTTTGATAATTTTAAAATTTATTTAAAAATAACTTTTTTAAGCCTAATTTTTACATTTTCCTGATAATTTGTGTTTATTAAATATTTCTCTGAGATGGAGTGTGTGTGCACGCATGCTTTTGTGTAGTTTTTCTTCCCCATTACAGCACATCAATTTCAGCCACCAGCTATTTAACCAGCCCTTTCTAATTTAATACGACTTGGTGAAAATGGTGGAAAAGGGTTTGGGAATAACCGAGGGTTATTATAAACGAATAATCATTTCCGTGGGTGTGGGAGTGCTTGTGTGTGTAGGAAGGGTTGGATAACGGGTGGGGTCTTGTTTGTAGACTTGGCTGTTAAGCGATGTTTTCACTTAACAGCCAAGTGAGGGTAAGCCCACCCTATCCATACATCTTGTATCTTACCCCACTTTTTCTTTATGGAGTGCAAACCATCTGTATATAAGCCAACTCTGTTTACCTGCATCATCTAGAAGTAGCTTAGTCACTGTGCTAAAGACTGAGACTTTATTGAAGTAAGATGAAAGCTTTGCTTAAGGGTATTATGCATTTTACTGGTTGTCCTCTCAGCGTCTTTGAGTGAGTCACTAGATCACATGCTCTCTTATGGGTCTCTCTTTCCACCTTTGCCCCCTCTGGAGACGGGCTTCCTCAAAGAGGATGGAGCAGTGCATGAGACTTTGACCCTTAAACAAACTGCTTTTAGTGTCATTGTAATAGCAGTAAAATGGCAGAGAGCTGTCGATGGCTTTTCTTCATTTTCCCTTGATGAATTTGTCCAGTTCCCGTCCTGGAGATCGTCATAAAGTTGGGGAAGCCCCTGGGTGCAGAGCAGAGTCCAGATGGGGGAGTACCTGATACTTTACTATCAATGTATAATCATGCAGATGTAGTGACCTTTTCATACTAGTGGTTGGCCCTGTCTGAGGGCTAATTTCACTTCAGCATCATGAAGGCTTTCATGAGAATTAACACAGAGACTGTCAGTGATTGGATCCTTAGACTGCAGCTTAGTTTGGTTGATAAAATAGATAAATGCTATTGGCTTACAAATTTCATCGTCTGTGCTGCTTGCCTGGACTAAATCTTGTATATAATATTTAGTGTAAGGGTTTTGAAGATAACTCCTCTTTTGCAGGAAACCATAATTTTGGTTTTGTTTGCTAATTTTCTATTTTTAAAAAGCCTAACATTTCCTGTTTAATTTTTCTTAATAATTAAGCAATTTATTGGTAACTGTACTTTTTTTTTTTATTTATTTATTTATTTATTTATTTATTTATGGGGTAGAGAATGAAAACAATTCATGTGGCCCAAACATTTGCAAACCATAAAAGTGTCAGAAAGCAGGCAAGGTTTATATCATAACCATGAGAAGGCTGTATCATTTGTACCAATAGCAGGAGAGGAAGACTGCACTAAAACTGTCCTTAAACGAACTCAAAATGTTATTGTTAACTGAATGCAGCCCTCGAGTCGGCTACGTTTATACAGACGTTGTCTGCACTGGTCTAAAACAGCTTTTCTTTTTTTGATGGAAATTCCTTGAATGCATTAAAGTATGACCTGCTCTTTCATAGGCAAGACTGTTAACAAGCCTAGCTAAGAGATATCTGGCGCCATGCAGTATTACAGCCAAAATCTGCTGACTTCATTAACACAGTGCCTTGTAAACTCTCCCTTTTGCCTGTTGTGTCATGTAGTTTTACTGATTATTTTCATCAGAGCACTCATGTTAACCATTGCTGTTTTAACGTTAAGTTCTTTCAAAGAAGTGAAATTTCATGTTGCACAGTATATAAAACAATCAAATCATTAAGTACAGATGGATAAATGTTAGTCTTAATGATAAAATTGTAGATGCTCCCTACAATATGCTAATTGGTCTTTAAGGTCCAATTGTTTAAGTTTTAAGGTAAACTGCAATTACTTTCCAAAAGGAAAGGGGGTTTATTTATACTTATTTTATACGTATATATTTTTTTTATTGTTTATTTATTTATTTATTTATTTATTTTATAATATATAATACTTGACCTATGTTTCATGGAAAAATAAAATGAAGAACCTGAACTTAGACCCATCTTTGTTTGTATTCACAAAAATAAAAAAATAAACTGAAGGTACTGAAGTTGTTCCTTGTAACAGTGTTGGTATTCTGAAAGGGGGGAGGCAGACTACATACAAAACAATGTACAGGCCTTAGCCAATGACCTTTTAATATATTAAATATGACTTTCTACTTTTTAAAGTATAAAAAATGTTCAGAAAATGTAAAGGTTTTTTACCAATGAAAGATTTTCCTGAATTTGACATCCATTCAGGAATCTGTATTATTTAGAACGTATTTGGTCAAACACGGTTCATCTGGGTTTTTTGTTTGGTTTTTTTTCCTGCTCTAGTTTGTATTCATCCAAAAGTCACCTCATTTGTTGGCCTCCTTTTTTGCAGTTCTGAGTAACAGAAGTGGCCTCTCTGCCCAGTCGGAGTTCTATTTGGACAATATTCTAAGTGTGTAATTCAGATAATCTCATTAGCCTGCTTAGAAAAGGGAACAGACTTGGTACAGTTTTGCTGGTACAGTTCCTGGTCTAAAGCAGAACAGGGTGAAGGGAAGGAAAAGCATGGAGGTGTTTACGACTAGAGCAGTGACTCAAAATGGGCTCTCTTGCTTTCAATTCCAGGAGGCAGAGACCGCATTTGTTCCAAGCATCCAAGACTTTGATAAAAAGCTTGCTGAGGCAGATGCGTACCTTCAGATTCTGATTGACCAGTTAAAGGTAAGCTATATCAAGGTTGAGCTCTGTGGATAATGAGCTTTGAAACGGGCTGTTCACTGTGAGAGCGATACTTTATAAATGTATAGAGTTACTCTTTTTGCATTAGGTTGGATTCTACTGTAAATTTCATTATGTAAAATAAATAGCCTCTTGCACCTTCTCTCCCTTGTACTGTAGCTCTTTGATGAAAAGATAAAAGACTGCAAAGATGATGAAGGACGCAGGGTAAGTTATTGTAAATGTCTTGCCTTGCTTTAAGCATTTATTTGTTGTTTTATGCACTGCGTGTCATTTTTGAAGCTAGGATAGGTTCTTAACTTTTGTGTGTTTTTAGTCCCATATGGTTTGAGTAGTCATTTGCTGGCTAATTCCTAGCTCAGGAGTATTGTTGTAAGTGTGTTGTATTTTATATTAAAGATAAGTTAAAGTAGATTACAAAGCTTTTTTTTTTTTTTTTTTCTTGCAATCTCCATCTCCTTTCGTTTCCCTTTTTTTATAACTAGACAGCTTTTTTGAAACCGTGAAGATAAATCTGATGATTGTTTGCTTGTGTTTTTATCAGAAAATTGAGAACTTGAAGGAAACGACTTGTGTAAGTAGGTCCATTTTTCAACTCTTTCTATGCACAATTTCAGTGTCGATCAGATCTAATACTACTGTTGTTTGTGTTTATTTTTTAGAGTATGGTAGAATCTATCAAGCACTGTATAGTACTGCTTCAGATTGCCAAGGTGAGTAAAAGCCCATTATGCCAAGTCTGAATTAGTGTAGTAATATTGTGTGTATAATGCTTAACTGTAGCAGTAGTTTTGTACTTGCCTGCAACTTTAGTCTAGATTGCAAAACTCCTACAGGCCAGTGTTCCTGATGCTTTGGATAGGTGCTTCTCACTTAAGAGCTTAAAAGTGTTTTCGAAAATATTCCTAGTATTGTATTGTTTAACTCAAAAATTTGGAGTTAGCTGTTAATTGGTGGTTTAGTTGGTGGTCCATAGAGTGAATTTGCACAATCCTCAATTAATGTTTTCTTTCCAAAATTTTAAGGATCAGAGTAATGAGCAGCAACACGCAAATGGACTGATAGTAAGTTGTAACTTTCCTCAACCGTGGAACAGTTCTGACCGATCCTCCTTTTCTCTTTACTCTGGAATCTCTTCTTCACTTCAGGAAATGCTTAATCAAAACTTTACAACAGGTGCATGCCTTTTATTCTGGAAAATGGCTGTCTGCCACATGTTTCTTTCACTCTCACTTTCATCACACTTTTTCAAGCTAAATTGCTTTTTTTTTTTTATTCATCTTTGGGATTTTTCTGTATCTGTTTTGTTTTTTGTTTTTTTTTGCTCTGCGATTCTAGAAGGAATTGGCTTGCCAGCATCTCTGAGATGTTATATGAGCCAACCCTCAACACCGCCTCCACTTTTGCTCCCAATGTGACATCCCTATTTGCACACCAAAATGTTAAGCAGCTAGTGGTCCTCCTTTTACAGTGTCTGCTTACTGAAGCATCTCAGGACTATAGCTTAAGATGTCTGCTCATCACTGGCTGTTTACTGGCTGTTATCAACCTCTAGATGCATATCATGCTACTGACTGCTCTAGCTGGTCTTTGAGAGATGTACTCTAGCACCAGTTATAATATCTGCATCAGTATCAAATCCATGTCCACTCCTCAGCATAATACCAAGTTTTGGTCAATTTCAGTCCCTCATATAAAATCAATTCCAAATAATATATTTAAGTAGTAATCCTACACAACACTGCTAGTGTTTTAGGATCATAAAGTATTGAAACAGGGAGAAGTGCAATTCTATCAATTTTCTTGGGGAAAAAAGTTGTATGATTTTTTTTTTTTTTTTCTTAAATGACATTGTTTACCATTTATTTCTGTTCTTGTCAAACATGGCTATCACCTCTCCCCAGTAGCATCATAATGTGTAATTGGCTCGGTCGCCGAATTTCGGCGACTTCAGTCATGTCCCTGATTATTGTGGTATTATGTCTGATTGTTATATATGGTGGTCATGGTCTGTACTTCTACAGTGAACAGTGGATAACAATGTATCTCAGAGATTTGTACCAATTATACAATGGCAGAAAAAAGGTACTGTCCAAGATCTCAAATATGCAACACTCATTTAGATCCAGATGTGTACCATAAACAGCTAGGCTGTATTCTTTTTTGCCATTAAAGTTACACCACAATATACAGAACCTTCTTTAAACAGAAAAATAGAAAGCCTGGAGTCAAGACAGGGTGTGTGTAATTGAAGAATGCTTAAGAATGACTGCAGTAGAACATGGTACAGTTACCTTCATTAACTAAAAGTACTGAAGACATAATATTCTATATTGTGTATTATGTAAATGTCTTCCATAATATATTTTTGCACCCCTTGAATTTTTAAAACTTCTGAAGATCAACAAGCTTTGGGGATGAAATTACTAAGACTGTAACAATGCAACATTTCGGATCTCTCGGTGCAAGCCTGTTAATTCAGTTTGCCCATTTACTGATGCATCCATCAGACTGGAGCAAACGAACTCTAAACCAATTATACTGCAGATCAAACTTAAATTGACCATAAAATCATGGAGGAGAGGAGCTGGGAAGAAAGCACACTCCTGGTAGTCATGTATTAGCTTGAGGATCGTGCATTGTTATTAAGGCTCTTGAGTGTCTAAGCACTGGTGCCATTATAAGGGATCTGGGAGTTTGATCCCTAGTGACACAGCCATCTGTAGCTAGGACTCCCAGAGAATATAATTGGCCTCACACTCTCTGAGTAGGTAGGAGGGCCATCACATTCTCCCATCAATCATTGTGATGGTAGCCAGCATTAGCAGCTGTTAAATGATGTAATGGAATTAGTAGTTAAATTTGAGCTTTACAATGATGTTATCCTAGTGGCAATTCAGAAAGATACAGTGATGCTTCCCCCAGCCTTTATAATAGGTTTGTGTAAGTTGGTGAGAATTGTGAATGGCAAAATTAAAGACATGGTCAAAGGTTTTTAAAAATGTATGTTTATAATGTAAATACTAATGCAAGGCACATTTCATCCACTTATTTTGAAAAATGTATCAGATCTCAACATGCCACAGTGTATTAGCCAGTTTTGGAATTGTTGTACCCCTATAATTTTTTATTTTATATTTTTTTGATGACATGGCTGCTAACCTCTGTAGTCTGCCTTCCACATATCCTTGCCTGTTCATTTAATCCAATCCCAGCTGCCTCCAATCGCCATGGATCTCATTTCTTTAATTGGCTTTTAATTAGAAACGGCAGACAAATTCACTGTGCAGGAAAACAGGAGACCGTTCCAATTGAAAACAAATAGATTAAGTCCTTTGCATGTCCCTAAAGAGAAGACCCACTTCAAATCTCATTCATATTGCAGTGATCAAATCCTGCAAAGGCGACAAAGAGGTTCCGCCACATGTCCAGGTCCATCATTTTTCTGTCCTCTGGATGTTCTCATTTTACTTTTGTTGTTTGTACAGTGTTTTGGAAAGGGCTGAGTTCTGCATGTCGGCTACAGAGGATGTAGATTTTAATCACTCTTTACTTGCATGAGCAATATTCTCGCCTGGCCTTGTCGGTGTAGATGCTGGGCATAAAGTCTCTTATCTGAGGCTTCTCTGATTACAGTGCTCATGCGTATTAGGTCCTTATAGGGCCATGTGTTGCTGAGTGATTTTATATATATATATATATATATATATATATATATATATAGAGACTATATATATATATATATATATATATATATATATATATATATATATATATATATATATATATGTGTGTTGTGTATGTATATTTTTATTAGAATCACTTTGACAAATGCAGAGGCTCAGACTGCAGCTGCGTGATTGACCGATTTTCCACAGGCTGATTTCATCCTTTAATCATCATTTCATCTTTTTTTGACATAATCAGCTTTTAAACTTGAATTTCAAATATTTGCATTAGCCACACTCATAACTAGCCACACTCATAACTTTAAGAGCAGATCTATATTGTCAAAATAAAATTCCTTTTCATGTTGCTCTCTAGAGAGGGATATCCAAGTTCTTCTGAGTGCTAGTTAGTGTCCTTCATAACAATGAATCAGCTTCTCAGTATAGCTGTATTTGAAGAGGCTAAATGACCTTCCTCTTGAATGCGCCCCTCGAGCACAAGCTGAGTGTAATTGTTGAGGTTCCTCTGAGAGCTGATGTGTGTTGTGCTTGCAGAGCACCATAAACCCAGTGGATGGAGTTTACCAGCCGAGCCCCCTGGATCCCTCTGTAGTCAGTGCCATTGCCATGCCAACACAGACCACCCTCCCCACAGGTAGGTCTTTTTCTGTCACTCTTTCTACATCTCTCTGTGCCCTCCCCTCTTTTCTTTTTTTTTTTTTTTTATTATTTTTCCTTTCTGCTCTGCCCTCCAAAATTCTCTTTCTATCCTGTCACCTTCTCTTTTATTCCCTCACCACATCTCCTTTCCTACCTCCCTTTCTCTCTCCCTTCTACAGCTTCTCTTTTTTTTTTTTTTTTTTTTTTTTTTTTTTTTTTTTTTTTTAAAAACATCTGATTGATTAGCACAGCGGTGGCCTAGTGGTAAGGGAGTTGCCCCGAATCGGAAGATGGGTTCGATTCCCTCACAAGTATGTTGCCCTGAGGTACCCCTGAGCAAGGTACCGTCCCTGTCACTGCTCCCCGGGCAGCTTTCAATAGCTGCCCACTGCTGCACAGTGTTTGTGTGCATGGGTTAAAAGCAGAGGTCCAATTTCGTTGTGGTTCACGCTTGCTGTGCTGTGACCTCGCAATGACAAATGTTGTCACTTTCACTTTTTTTCACTTTCATTAAATTCATGTCTAACAGCTATAAATGGTGTAGGGGGGGGGAGGAATCTAGAGTTTGAGTTTTTGGAGTTTGCAAGATGTGTGTTGCTTGGTCGGGTAATTCGTGTGTGAAAGGTTTCTTTTCTTGTATGAACGTGTAGATGGAGCTCAGATGTGTAAAGTGGAACAGAGGCCTTCTTCTCTACCCGTGGGTCCTGTCGTCACGGTGATGGGCAGCCTTCAGACACCGACTCCTAACAGCACAGGTACACCACTAACCACAAGGCACTAGCTTGTCCAAACAGAGAAAAGATAGTGATGTGCAAAATTCCATGATTTTTGGTGCAATGGAAAAATAACTTTTTTTTTTTTTCTTTCATTCTCCTGAAAAGTTCTAACAGTACCATTTCCAAGAAAAGTGCTGATTTTATATTTAATTAGACACCATGTAGCTCCAGTGTGGAAGAAGGAGCCGTCTATAGGGTCCATTCTGTTATTTAGAATGTGTGAACTCTTTGCTTGCTTCTTAAACAAGAAACTATTTCAGCAAAATAAATGTTTTATAATTTCAAGATACTTTTACTTTGAGTCTTTATTTGAAATCTAGGTAGTATTAGCATGTAGTCATTTTCTGCATTGGGGGTGGAGAAGATCTTGAGTTCTCTGCAGTGGGGCTCAGCCCCTCTGTAGCTCCATTAGTGCCGGGGCAGCTCCTGCTGATGTGCAAGAAATGATGAGCTTGGCAGAAAGTGCAGCACAGCAGCCTTCAGTGCAGCCTGAGAAACTGCATACTTAACAGAGTAGGAGGAGACGAGCACGATGGTGTGCTGCATGTGAAATTAGTTGTTGATCATGGTTGCTTTTTTTGTGCCAGTTCAAACTTGAATAGCACCCATGGTGTGATCCAGCCCTGCCTCATAAATAAGAGGAATGTTGGTAGTACAGATGAGAGAGGCAGAATGTGTGAAAATGTTTAATATTCAAGACTGATTGTTTGCTTTTGATATTGGGTCTATAGGGAGTGGTCCCTCTGCCCCCAGCAGCAGTGTGACTTCACCCAGTCACATGAACGTGCCACCTCACTCTGTCCCAGATTTCTCCTACTCCAGCAGCGAGGATGAGTTTTATGATGCAGACGAATTTTACCAGAGCAACACCTCACCGAAACACTGCATAGAGTGAGTTATGAGGGCTCACACACCTCCTCAACAATATACCACATGCATTGTGACAAGCTCATAAGCTCCCAGTAACAAGCTTATGTGAAACACTGTTCCTAATTACTTTGTAATGTTGCACACACTTGGTTCACACCTCAGGGCTCTCTTATTACTCACTTTAAAGATGCTGGTGTATACAATGATGTACACCTAATATTTTCATTCTCTTTATCTTTTCATCTGCTGTTTTTTGCTGCAGCCCCTCCAGAACCCCTGCTGCCAACAGTGAGGCAAACACAGCCCTTAAACGGCCCGACACCAATGAATCAATCAACTCCTCGATGTCCAACGGCACAACTGATGCAGGTACTGAAATGCAAACAGGCTTGCATATACACTCGGCTCCTTTTTGAATATACGTGACACATGCACATTTGCAGTATTTCATCATCAGTTCAACTTTGTATTCAGTACAGCTATAAGACTAGAGACATCCTTAATCATTTAGAGTGCTTTTTTTTATTGCTTCATTCATCAATCACTTTTGATGATGTAAATGATCATATTAACAATGTATGTAAAAAAAAATTTGAAAAAATAAAAATTCCGAAGAATTTTTCCATCATAACAAAATCTCCCACGCAGTAACTTTTTTTTTTCTTTTTCAAAATTCAATTCAAAGAATTGTCTTAACTTATAATGAGAAATAAAAAGTATTTGCATGGCTGTGCTGTGTTGTTGCTTAGATCAGTTTGACAGTCATGATGAGAGGGAAGACGATGGAGAGGGAGAGTCGGTGGAGGAGCATAAGAGCGTCATAATGCATTTGTTGTCCCAGGTTCGACTGGGGATGGACCTCACCAAGGTAACTCTCTTCTTCTCTATATTCGTCTTTGTCCTCTCCCTTTTGTATGTCCTCTCATTGAACATGTCTGGAACATGTCATGTTTTTCAGGTTGTTTTACCCACATTCATCTTGGAGAGGAGGTCGTTGTTGGAAATGTATGCAGACTTTTTTGCACATCCTGATTTGTTTGTCAGGTAAGACACACATTTGTCCAAGCCTTTTGTCTTTGCTGGAGATTTTTCTTTTTTGTTCAGCACATTTTAAAGGAATAAAAAATACTTTCCCAGCATAATCTCCATCTGCCAAACCTGTAGTGTGCAGTCAATTAATATGGAGAATTAATAAAGTTCTGTAATTAGTTATTTCATGGGAGTAGTTTTCTACTTTGTTGTAGTAAATTGAGTTATCACTGCTAAACTGCACAGTGAAATTCCTGTGAAGGATCCCGGTCTTCAGGTTCTGGCCTCAGGCAGGCTATTAACATAAGTACAAAGACGGGTATATGGAAGTATACTGATCGAAAACAAAAGCTTGTTTGTCAAGCTAATAGCATGGACTTGCATCTCAGCTAGTTAGAGTGAGTTATTTGTGTAGTCTCTAACACTTGCATCCTTCCGTTGTAAAGAGTTGTTTCTGAAATGTGTTTGAAGCTATTAGTAGTAAGTATACAACACTTCCTGTCGTGTTGACTTAAGTTCCAATTTGTTTATTGGGAGATTGAAATTGTTTCCCTGTTTATCACATTGTATGTTCTGTGATTGTTATTTTGAACAACAGTTAGAATAGTTAAACTGCTTGTTCTGCTTTAATGATTAATTCAAAGGTCACAAAGAAAACTGTCCTCTGCAACTAAAAGCCAAAAGCTGTATGTGCTTCAGGATGCCTAGAGAACTATTCCTGATTAAGAACATCCAGCTCTTTGGTAATAAAGTATGAAGAAAGGAGGGGTGGCTCAAGACTTCTGGATAGTACTGAATGTGCTTCATACTTCCTGTTTAGCAGAAAATGTTCTTCACCTGCGTTCACTGCAGTTTGTGCCAGAGCTATACTTTATGCACTGTTCTCAGCTTGTCTCTGCATCCCCTAGACCATGGCAATCACTGGTCCAATATATATATATGCAGCAGACAGGTTTATTTTTTTTGGCTAAAGCTCAACTTTGTGCTGTTCTTGTTCTCTTGGTTGATTGTTTCTTTCTGCTTTGTTCCAAAATGTGCTTGGATTTGCAGTCCCGCCAAGTTGCAGTTGTTTTAGTTGCAGTGCTTATAAAAAGTATTCTGCTGAGTGTTCTAGCGTTTGATTGCTGTGGCCTGTTTTCAGCATTTCAGAGCAGCCAGAGCCCAAGGAGCGCATGGTGCAGGTGGTGAAGTGGTATCTCTCAGCCTTTCACGCTGGTCGGAAAGGATCTGTGGCCAAAAAGCCATACAACCCCATCCTAGGAGAGGTGTTCTTCTGCCACTGGGACCTGCCCTCTGAAGCAGAGGAGCCTGCTACCATTGTGAGTGAGAGTTTATGTTTAAGGGTATAAGTAAATCTGTACAGTGTTTCAGACACATTTTCTTTGGCTTTGTGTCAGACGTGTGTGTGTGTGTGTGTGTGTGTGTGTGTGTGTGTGTGTGTGTGTGTGTGTGTACAGGAGCCTGTATCAGAAGGCCCAGTGCCACAGTGTAGCAGGAGCAGTGTGTCGTTTGTGGCAGAGCAGGTTTCCCACCACCCTCCTAGTGAGTACTGCAGGTTGAAACATCTGCCTCTGTCTCCGCTTAGTAATGGATTGGTCAAGGTGCAGTAGAGATAGTCAGTAAACTGGGCAGAGTTCCCAGGTTACATTGCTTATTTATTTATTTTGTTTGTTTGTTTAACAGGCACCAATGCTTTTGTTATGATGCAGCAGGAGTACACAGCCATTCAAAAGTTTAAAATCCCCTTGTCCTAATACTTGCTGGATTGTATTCAGTATCTTGAGGGAGGCTGTGTTTGTTCTGAGCATTACAATTTTCTTAGTCATAAAGGAATCATGTATAGAAATGTTCCCTCTGGAAACATCAAAATGTACTTCATTTTTACAGCTTCCTAGAGGTACTTAATAACAAATGAAGCTATGCAGTAGTATATGTCTTCACATTGGCCATCACCATGAGAAACAGTCAGGTGTTATGTCTGGAGCTCATCTTTGCAGAGATCGACATTTCTGTCTCCTTTATTGCAGTATCTGCATTCTATGCTGAGTGCATCAGCAGAAAAATTCAGTTCAACGCACACATCTGGACCAAATCCAAGTTCCTTGGAATGTCTATTGGTGTACATAATATCGGCCAAGGTAGGCAAAGGCCCAGATTAGTGGACACTGGCTCAGTCATTCTTTAGGCATTATAATGAGAGAAATAACATGACGATGGTCTTCATCGGTTATGTTTCATTTGTCCACTCTTTTGTGCTGCAGGCTGTGTTTCCTGCCTAGAGCACGATGAACACTACATTCTCACGTTCCCAAATGGCTATGGCAGGTGAGCACCTTGGTTGTTTGTTTTTTCTTTTCCATGATCTTCTTTAATTCAAAGAGAAATCCCACCAAGTGTTTCGTCAACGCGTTTCTAAGAATGTCTCTCTGACCCAATCCATTAGCACATGTGGTGGCCTAATTGCTAGGGACTAGGCCCCAGAGAGATTGGAAGGTCACCGGTTTGAATCCTGGACCAGGTTTCCCTAATGCTAGGTTGCTGAAGGGCATGTCCCCATCAATGCTCCCAAGCACAGGATATGGTTGCCCACTGCTCCAGTGTTTGTATGGGTTAAATGCAGAGGAAGCATTTCTTTGTGGTTCACTGTGTGTTCACAATAAGAAATGGTCACTTTCACTAATTCAGTGAGTGAGATGTAAACGTGAATTCAGAGTCCAAAATGACAAGCTAACAAACTTGCTCAATAGGATTATTTTCCAAATTATTATTTTTATCTGCAGCACAAACAGGCCTGTTTTATTTACCACCCAGAACCACCCATGGAGCTAAATGTGTCTTCTACGTTTGTATGTGTTTATGGCGATAAATATGTAAGTATGTTTGGGTCTAAAGCCCTGTATGTGCCTCTTTACTTTGAATGATTTTAAAAATCTTTTTCAAAGCTATCATCAAACATCAAAATGCATCCTGTGAGGGATCTTTAACAGGCAAGGTGAGGTTCTTAAGGGTACCTTAGGACAACCTAGTGGTCTGGGATTCAAACCCACAAAATTCAGATCCTGTAGCCAACTCCCTAAACCACCCCTGAAACCTGCTGAAACATCTCTGGTTCATCTTACCTGGTTAGGTGAATGTGTTTAAGAGGCTCAACTGTGATGGGTCCCAGGCTTCCAAGACAAAATTTGGGCACCCTTGGTTCAAAACATTTCAAATTATCACTTGTACCAGTCATCATTCACATTACACTGTGCTGAATGACTTTGTTTGTCTCATCTTGGGTATGTAGTTATGCTGTAATGTTGAAAAATCTCTATTACCAAGATATTTTGTGTCTTTGTTGGATTATTGTCATTCACTACTCTTTGTCCCTACAGGTCAATTCTGACCGTTCCTTGGGTGGAACTCGGAGGAGAGTGCAATATTTCTTGCTCCAAATCTGGCTACAGTGCCAGCATAGTGTTTCACACCAAACCTTTCTATGGGGGGAAGAAGCACAGAATAACTGCTGAGATTTTGTGAGTCAAAAATGTTTTTTTTTTTAAACAAAAATTATTCTTACAGATGGATTTGGATATGATAGTACGGTTTGCTTATTCTAGAGTAAAAGGACCATCTTTGTTAAGACTCATGTTTCCGCTTTAACTGTTGTGTGTTACTTTAAAATCCACTTACATGTCAATCTCTGGCACTTTCTCACAGTGGCCCCAATGATAAGAAATCCTTCTGCTCTATTGAAGGAGAATGGAATGGAGTGATGTATGCAAAATTGGCATCTGGGGTAAGTCAGAAAAAATAAGGAATAATGTACATAGGGGATTTTATTATATTATTATAACTTTTATTCACATAATTCTTGAAGCATCAACAAGAAGAGATTGGTGTAAAGGTGCTCAGAGTCCCTAAAGTGTATCTGAATCTCAGTGTGAAAACTCATGATCCTGTTGTGTGTGTTCTGTTTGTGTATCAGGAAAACTCTGTGTTTATTGACACAAAGAAAATGGGCATTATCAAGAAAAAGGTGCGGAAGTTGGAGGATCAGTTAGAATATGAATCACGAAAGTGAGTGATTTTCTTCTCCCGCATAGATTTGTTTATGCTTAATTTTAAAGGGCCTGGTCGGCACACAATATTTAGAACATCAAACTATTTTGAGTGTTTCTGATAAGGAATACTTTCCCTACAGGATATTGCTATTGATAGGCTTATTGTTTGTAAAGTTAATGTGCCTAGAAGTTTTCACCTCTTTCTGAGATGAAGCAATAGTGCGTTATCTGGCAGTGCCAGTTACAGTAAAGCCAATTTTCTTTACTGTCTAACAGTCTGTGGAAGGATGTGACCGTGAACCTGAAGCTGAAGGACATTGATGCAGCCACGGAGGCCAAACACCGCCTGGAGGAGAAACAAAGGGCTGAGGCCAGGGAGAGAAAGGAAAAGGAGGTTCAGTGGGAGACAAGAGTGAGTCTCCCTGTCTCAGTCTCTCTCTTTGTCTGTCATGGCCAGCTGTTTCTTTGCATATTACTATATTCAAAACACTATTCTGACATTAAGAGCATCCTTAAGAAATGGATATACAGTTTATTCGTAATTGTAAATGTTCATTGATATAGGATCATTAGCATATTTGAGAAGAAGAGATTCTAAGACTCATAGAGATCTTAAGGTCTGAGAATGTTGCATACTTGTCTTAACTGAAAAACCATTTGGATATTTCTGTACAGTACTGTTGCCCACACTTGTACCAGTCATCATATCTGTAGAGTGCTGAATGAGCTCAGTTTTATTTGTTTGTCTTGCAGCTGTTCCACGAGGATGGCGAGTGCTGGGTTTATGATGAACCTCTCCTGAAGAGAATGGCATCACTACGACATTAGTACAGGCTCTCGGAAACAACAGGGCCTGGGAAAAGAACTGTTTTACAATTCACCTTTTGTCTAAAGCCCTGGAATGACTGATGAATGGACATTTACACAGCTTTGCATTTTTGAACTTAATTATAAGAACCAAACTCTATACGAATAAATATCAAATACAAATTACTCCTTTCTCGCCAACTTCACCACTTCCACCTCTCCACCACCCCTTCAAGAAAGAAAACAAAAGCACCTCCACAGAAAGACGCTTGATGCAGTAGTGGCGCCTTGGCAACCCAACCAAATGCTTTTGTTGTGGATCACTCCCACAGGCTCGCTCTCTCCCACTCGGGGATGTGGGTGGGGCGAAGCAGTTGTTCAGGAGGGAAGGGGTCAAGGTGTTTCAGTCGAACAAACTCTGAAAACAACAGCATTCTGTATCTCAGGGAATCAGGTGACTGAGGATTGAAAGCTGTATCTTTTGATGTTTGAAAGGCCTTAAAGGTGGAACTGCAACATGGAAGAACTTTGCTCGCCTTCAGCTAGCTAAAGATATTTATACATGTGATTATATATGATATTCTCATTCTTTTTTTCATCTGTAATTCTGGCAATAGTATTGATTTGAAATATGAACTCAAAAAAATCTGCATACAAACAGCCATTCCATTTATTTTCTGTTACACATTAAACAAAAGAAAAGCTCACATTTGTCTCCTTTTTGGAGATTTTGCATCCAATCAGCTGCTCTTTACATCCGAAGGAAAAAATGTGCATCTTTGTCATGACATGCCAATCTAGGTAACACACAATTTTCCTATTTTTCTTTCGATCAGAAGATTTCAGAGCATGCTCTTGATTAAAACATGAGGTTCTGGGATGTTTGGGGAATGGTCAGACTTTCACAATTTTCCACTTGCCTGTCTAGACTTAGATGATGAAACGGCATGTTTTGAGAACAAATATTTTCTATTTAATTCTGGAGCTGCAAGCCCAATGTTGTCCTCTCAAACTGCAGCCTGCACTTCTTTGAGGTGGTGCAGGCTTTTCTGGGCCACCTTTTAAGATCCGGTGATACAAGCAAGTTGTGAGAATGTACTTACACAAATAGATGACTATGGACTTCCAGTCTTATTATCAATGTTGGCCTCATAGCTCCAGTAATAAAGCAAAGCATTTGGACTCCACACATGTTTTGATTGATACACTGCCTCTGGGGTGAGTGGGGAAACTGGGAAAGTGTTCCATTAAGACAGATAAGGCTCTACATCTGCAATTCAAACCAATGTGTTGAAACATTCTCCAAAAGATGCATTGAATGGTATGCAGTGTGCCATGTTTTCAGTGAATGCTCATCATCTTATTAAAAGCCCCACAATAAATCCCACAGGGGTGATTCATGTTGTCTAAAAGTAGGCATGCTCTGGTAAACCGTTAGGATGAAGATTGCACTAGAACCCGTGATGCAGTGCATTCTTGGTGCTTGTGCATGGGCAGAAAAGTGTCCAGCGGTTTTAACAAAAATCAAAGTGGGCTTGTCATATTATGTCTTAAATGAGAGCAGAACTGGCCAAAGGGATCAATTTCAAATGCACTTTCTCATGTGTTTTTAAATTGATCTGAAACGAAGGCATCACCCTAAAAGTGTATTTCACGCCTCACACATTGGACAGCTTTTGTCCCCACCTGACATAAAATTGATTGTACCATTTTCTTGTTTATTATTGCATATTATTAAACCTCAAAGAGACCAGCCTGTGTTACCGTTCTTTCAGTTCACTGGTATGAGGTTTCTGCACTGTTGAAGGATCAAGCTGAATTCATAACAGTGAGAAAGCTCTAAAAACTTCATAGAGTTTATACATTTGGCATTAGGTGTCCTTTTTAATGGCAGATTCAATGTTTTTCTAGTATTTATATTGTTACTTAAATGCTAAACTAGCTTTTTCTAAAGGTCAGTTAATAGGCAGTTCCATTTATTTATTTTTTAATTCATCCAGATCCAGGTTTGACAAATGCACTATTCCAGAGAAGCTGTCTGTCAGATATCAGAGGTTTTCGAGAAGCCTCTTAAAGCTCTCTTAGAAGATTATCTGAAATAATTACAAGTGTGAGACGTATGACTCCTAATTTCTCAATAGATTTGCAGCTTTTTGCCTTAAACGTCCATTTTTTCATTATCTTAACTGCCAATCCTAACAAGAGTCAAAGGCTGGAGCCCATCTCATGGGGTGAAAGATGGAGAAACACCCAGGACAGGTCACCAGTCCATTGCAGGGCAGACACACAGGCCTAAAGCATTTTAACGTATTTGTAACTATGCTCAGAAGGCCCATTTGTTCAGATTTCCCATTAACACTACAAACAAAAATTGCTGTCTGTGTTGAAGATAATGTGACCCCTGGGGTTATTCCGCAAAGCAGGACTTAAAATAGAAAAGGGAAGTGAAAGTGACTATTTGTCATTGTGAAACACAATGAAAGGCATTCTGTATTTAACCCGCACCCACAATGCAGCAGAGGCAGCCATAATCTGGGGAGCAGTGATGGGGACAATACCTTGCTCAGGTGTACCTAAAGGCAACCTACTGGTCCAGGATACAAACCCATGGGGCAGTGGGGGTCTAGTGGTTAGTTGGCCCCAGGATAAGAAAGTCATGGGTTTGCATCCCAGACCAGTAGGTTTCCCTGACGTACACTTGAGCAAGGTACTGTCCCCATCTCTGGTACCTGGACGCTTTCCCCTGCTGCACGGTGTGTATGTGTGAAAAGCAGAGGTTGAATTTCGTTGTGTCTCACGGAGTGCTGTGCTGTTTCACAATAACAAAGTAGTCACTTTCATGACATCTCCATCCTGGGGTCTAGTACCTAACCACTAGACCTCTGCTGTGTCAACCTTAAACTCTGAACTTAATCTAATTTAAACCCAGAGTTAAGTCTGCTTATTAAGAAAGGGGCCTTTTCTATTGGACAATCTGGTGAACTCAGATTTCTTGCTACCCCCTGGATTTATTCACCACCACTGTCTAATCAATTAATCAGAGTCTGTAGGTTTCACTGCAGTGACCCATTTCATTCCAAACCACTCTGAATGTCCCTGCTTACATCTCAAACCCTGAGCTGCGCTTAAATTTTGCAGATCGCAGGGATTAAAACGAAATAAAAAGGAACAGCAGCGCCAGTAAACAGAAGATTGCTTCACAGCGCCCTCTGTTGGCAGAAACTCTTCATCTACCGCAAGCACTTTCCCACAAGGCATTGCGCTCTACAGTATAAATTCCGCCTCCTCCCGTCTTTCGGCCTCATTCAGCTCCAGGAGAAGGTGAGGAAGGTGGGGGTGGATTTCAGCATTTTATTAAACTTTTAAGCTTTATTTATACTCTATTAACATTTTGCTTAGAAAGTCAACTAAAGCGCAGTAGCTCCGTCAGTGTGGAAGTAAAGACATTTTCGGGCCGCAGGTTTGAGGTTAGGCCTCGCGCGTGTTCGGGGCCTGCTGAAGCGGCGCTTCAGTCCAACTTGTAAGTTCCACCTTAAAAGTTCAGTTGCACGTATACCAGTTAAGGTGGAACGGAAAATCCGAAAGCGAGTTATGTCTTTTTAAAAACAATTTTCGTGCATAACGCAGTTTTCTCAATGAATGTGCGATGTTGGTTAATTGGACGAGGATGAATTCGTTAAGTTTTATTGTTAAGCTGTAAAGCTCGTTGCTAGCTGGTTAGCCTTTAGCTTCGGGGCCACGAGTTTAGCGGGTGGTTGAATGAAATGGGCTCCATACACATGAGGAAAGTTATGTTGGTAGGGACATCTGAGAAAGCGTGATGAATGCCAACATCTCTGATTTGTGTGGAGAGTTATTTTGCCGCTAGTCTGTCGAGGCGCGGCGCACGTGCTAAACCCGGGTTCGGTTTTCTTGCAGGTCACGTGACTCCTGCTCCAGTCCAATGGCGGGATGGTGAGTCTAGATAAACTCAATTACATCTAATCGAGCTGAAAAAAAGGCCTGAAACCTGATCTCTACCTCAGTTCTGTGGCCTGTGAGGAATTAAGAGTAGTGGACAGAAGCGTTTTCTGAAAACTTTGTTCTGAGGCTTTTCTGAGTAAATGCTTAAACTGCTTCCTCGGACCTGCTTGGATCACTGAGACCCTGTTTTCCTTTTCCAGAGCTCACTTTAAAGGAGGCGCATGGATGCACGAGGTATGTGTGCTCGACCCCCCTCTCCTGGTCTTGCAGCCTGTGAGGAATAAAAATGAATAAGAGTAGTGGACAGAAGTGGTTTCTGAAAATCAAATTCTGAGGCTTCAAAGATCTTGTGACTAGTGTAGAGAGGAAAAGGGGGTCCTGAATGTACAATGAACTTCTTTTTGTTTGTTTCCAGCACCCCCAGAAATGACTCTCAACCCAGTCTGGATGAAAGGGGGTTTTGAGGTATGTTGATGCCGAAGGATTTCATTTTTTCGACGTCCTCCTGTGTCCTGTGATGACAGTTATTTGCTACTCTTGACATAAAGCTGATGAAATAGCAACCACCAAGTTCTTACCTGAGGCACATCGTTCTCATTTTCATATGCTGCGCTTGAGTTCTGTAAAGTAATTGTTACTACTTTTCAGGTTGGTGGGACTTCAAGACCAACAGGTATGCATGTCCTGCTCTGCTGATGCAGTGCTTCTAGATGTTCTGCTGTTTATGATGATTTTGGGAATCTCTCTGAATTAGATTGAAAGATTACTTTTTTTGTACTGAAACAGTAGGATGCTGTTATGGCATCCCATTGCCTTCTGTAATGGTTTGTAGTAAGTTTCTCTGCTTGCTCTAGGACTCTTATGGCTGAAACATGAAGCAGTTGGATGAAGGTGGCCGAGTGTAAGTATGCTTCAATAACTGTGCTTTCGTTCATTGATACAAATGATGACTGCATAGTTCAGCAGAAACACCATGTAGAATATAGAGCAATGTCTTTCGCTCCTAGCTGATGTATCATTCAATACAGAGGCGCAAGCTGAAGCAAAGTGCTCAGGTTTTAATTTTATTTTTAATTGCAGGTCTTGGACTGCTTTTAAATGTCAAAGGTGAGTACGAGGACCTGTTTGCTAGTTTGTTTTGGTATGAAGATGTGTATGATGACTGCATAGTTCAGCAGAAATACCATGTAGAATATAGAGCAATGTCTTTCGCTCCTAGCTGATGCATCGTTAGTTACAAAGAGACCAACTGACGCAAAGTGCTCAGGTTTTAATAAAAACATTTTGATTGCAGATCTTGGGCTGCTTCTCATCAGTGGTAAGTATAGTTCAGTTGCTTTATTTTTTTTGCCAAGGTGCATATGATGACTGCATAGATCAGCAGAAATGCCATGTAGAATATAGAGCAATGTCTTTCGCTCCTAGCTGATGCTTGAAGGGACTCAATTTTGGTGGTCTCATTCTTGAAGCCATTAAATGCAATCATTTTTTTTTCTTTTTTTTTTTGTAGTGACTTGAACGGGATGGAAGCCATGTCCTGGTCTTTAGGTAGGTCAAGATCCTTTTAAGGGGTGGGTTGTAATGTGTGGTCTAGAGAGGATGATCTGAATCAGGTCTCTGATCAAGTTGAGGACACAAGATTACCTCTGATCTAGGGCATCCTATCAAAATGGGTTTTCATCGAAACATGTTCAATACTTACCCCTTGTTTTGGCTTTTCCCCTCCAGGTTATGGAGCTCTTCTAGGGGTGAGTATCTACCTGGTTTTGATGCATGTCTCTCAGACCACTATGATGATCTAAATGTCCATTGACCTTCCCCATGGAGTTTGGATATTAGCTCTGGCTGAAATGGTCTTGGTAGTTTAAAGTGAACAGGACAAGTCCTCTTTTTTCTAACAGTGTTTTTTGGTTTTTCTTTGACAGATGAGACAAACCACCTCTTTAAAAGACTGGAGGAGAAACTGAGCCTACTCAAGGTTTGTATGTCTGCTAATTATTTGTAAGCCCGCAGTTGGGTTCAGTGATGTCTTTACAAATGTCTGACCTGAACACCTGTGTGGACAAATGTTTACTGAGGAACCCAAGTAGCAGTGTGCCGCAGTGCTGTTCTGAACTTCTGTGACTAAATGTATTCTTTCCGTTAGGTCAGACTGGGATGCCACAGGATTGGGAATGCCAAGGTAAGCAGAATTTCCTGTTTGGGAGTAAAACTCCTCCCCTGCAGCCTGTGATGAAGAGATTCTGCCAAATGAATCTGCTGATTATATCCCTTTCCGTTCCATTACATCTGAGGCTGTTGAGCTGACTCGCTCTTGCTCTTTAGACTTTGGGAGACTTGTCTTGACTCTCTTGTCTTCTGCAGGTATCAGCCCCGAGTGAATGGCCCATTCCGACGGTGTGCAACAAATGCTGAAATGAGAATTTCTCCTCTGGGAGAAAGTGTGGAAAATAAAACAATTGTTAAATGTATTCTGTGTTACGTACTTTATTCTGTTTGAGTAAATCCATCTCACCAAGGGGGCTGTTTGAGTAAATGTGACAGTCATAAGTGGGGAACTCTTGGCTAATAAGTCCAAAATGTCTCTTGTGGTGAAGATAGTGGGGGGGGGTTTATTTTAAATTGTGGGATCCTGTATTTCAGTGTTGGTTTCAGTACAGATCCAGCTGCGGTCATACAACCGGTTTGGTCCACATGAATACGTGTGGCCTATATAGGTGCCCTCTAGCTTGAGGGTGCGGTTTGGAACGAGTCCCTCATGCTGCAGCGATTGGCTGGTTCTATCGAAAGGCCGGAAGTGACGTCAGTGTAAACAGTGTTCACTTTTAACGGTCACTGAAGCGCAAACAGCGGGCCGTCCCAGGTTGACTGGATGGACGGAGGCAAGAACACTCACGGGTCTATCTCGGTTTCGTTAGACGGACTGAGTTTGAACCGTTCCTCATGATTATCTCATTCCTCCTTTCCGCGTTGCTGTCCGCCTCGGTTGAAGCGGATTTCTTCCAGTTTGGCAGCATCTCGAACGTTTCCACCTACTACTTCAACTACCTCTACTGCCATGTCTGGGAGGGAGACTGTCAGCCCAACCAGGACGATGCGAGCCAACAAGGTAGGCAGGCGAAGGTTCGGGGTTTAAATACGAATTTAGTTCCGCTGCTTCCTCCTTCAGTACAGGTCCACCTTAAATCGCGCAGCAGTTTCGCTCAGGGTCAGCGGTGCCGTTTAAGGTGGAACGCGCCTTCAATCTCCGCTCCGTCCATTCTGAGGTTTTCAGTTTCTGAGATATGAGCTCTGCTGAGGGAATCAGTGATTTGTAAAACGTTTTTCCAGCGGTATGATCATTTAATCCTGCCGGTAAACTAGTCAGGCTTGCTCGGTGGGTCGCTTGATTAAGGGTGTGATTTCCATCGTGATCAGATGGTGGTTCTGGGCTGGTTAATGCCCACTGGCCTGTTCTGGTCAGACCCACTCTCTGACTGGAGGCCGTCAACGAGCCAGTGAGGCGAGATTCTTAATGTTTTAGCTGGGCTCTCAGCTAGCCGGATGTTACTGCAGATCTTCTCTTTTTAATCTCTTAAGTGCCTAGTGGAGACTTGTGGTCCTGGTTTCCTCAAGATTACATAGGCGTGATGACAGCCTGGTACTGCAGCCTTGGACAGTGCTGTGATTCAGGAGACTGCAGAATTACAAATAACCTCACAGGTAAACACACACCTGATCCCAACCAGGAAGACTGAACCACAGTTCTCCTTTAATCATGAATGAAGAAGATCCTGCCATATACATGGCGTGGAACATCACTTTACTTATTTATCACAGACGTGTATAAAGCAGTTATGTTTAGCTGTGTGTGTGTGTGTGTGTGTGTGTGTGTGTGTGCGTGTGCAAAAAGGTCTTGAGCAGGATCTACAGCTCAAGCTTCATGGACAGCACCTGGCCCAGTCTGTGGTGCTGAAAGCCATTCAAGGCTTTATTAATAATCCTGAATCCAACAAACCTCTGACTCTCTCCTTCCATGGCTGGTCCGGTACGGGCAAGAATTTTGTGGCACGGATGGTGGCAGACAACCTGTACCGGGACGGAGTGAAGAGTGAATGTGTGCGCCTGTTCATTGCCCCGTTCCACTTTCCACACGCACGACTGGTGGACGTGTACAAGGTAAGCACTGCATCGAGCAGGGACAGTAGGTCATGACTACCATGGTCTCCCTGATGACCTCTTCTCTCTTTGTAGTAAATTGATTTATGCAGTGTTTAAATGATTCATAGCCAAGTAGGCAAAATGTCATTTAGTTGACAATTATGGACATATAATAGATAATAAAAAAGTCTGTAGTTCTTGGAATACAGCCAGTTGTTCAGAACTCAATGTAACAAGCTTTAGATTGCAAAACATTTTGATACAGTTTCACAACTGACCTGAATGGTGGGGAAAGTTCAAACAGAATAGCAGGGTCCCTAAAGATATTCTGTCATGTATGAGGAAATTTGGGTTCACGTGTTGTCATTTTAATCTAAATGTTCCTATAAACCTACATGTTTGAAAAGATAAAAAGTAATGACTGTCGAAAAATAATTTTTTATTATCATATAAAATAATATGCCAGAGTATCAGTATACAGCACAAGCCCAGCCCTGCAAACACAATAGCAAAGCTTGTTTAATTACTGCATTGACGCCAAGCTCATACATACATTTTGAAGCACTCCTGGAAAAGTATTGTTTGTTAAACTTTGTCAAAGTATGACTTAGATTTGGAAAAATGAATTGTGTTTGCAGCCAGAATGGAGACCGTGTTTTGTAGGATGTGTCACTCTGATGAGGTTCTGGAATGTATGTAATGTTCTGAAACGGAATGAATCCTGATAACATCCTGATTGGGTTCTAGGGTCAGCTGCGGGAGGCTATTAGAGACATGGTGCTCCGCTGCCCTCAGACTCTCTTTATCTTCGACGAAGCTGAGAAATTGCACCCAGGTCTTATAGATGCGATCAAGCCCTACATGGACCACTATGATAATGTGGATGGGGTCAGCTACAGACGAGCTATATTCCTGTTCCTCAGGTTAGTGTGTCCTAAAAAGTGTTGCTAAAAATAATTATTGGGAGGCAGCTAGTACACTGTGTGGTTTATATCACAATCTGTAGGTGGACTGTAGAGAGGTTCGGTGTCTGTATCCACTTTAGACAATTTTAGTTGCCACAACAATGTCAGGCAAGGATGGAGCTTGTGTGTTTTGTTTTGTTGTTTTTTTTTGGTTGTTTTTTTTTTTTTTTAAACAATAGCTCAACCAAGTGCCAATGAATGGAAGCTAGTAGTCGCCATTTGAATCATTTAAAAGTTTAAGAAAATTACTAAAATTGCCAGACACCAGGTCTTCAGGACTGGAGTTAACGAAGCAACTACATCCTGCAAAAAAGCATCGAAACTGCATGGATCCATTTGAATTTTTTTAGTTCTGCTTTTTTAGCAATATTGGTGGTGCAGCTATCAATGAGGTAGCACTGGACTTTTGGCACTCAGGACAGAACCGAGAGGATATCGGGATGGAGGATTTGGAACATCGACTTCGCTCAGAGTCTATGGAGGCTGACGGTACTTGCTCTCATTTAATCTTAGTTTGAAATTCAGCATTTTTTCACACCTGCCTAAACCTTTTGCACACTACTGTATAATTATATCTCTTTTCTCTCATTCTCCCTTGTTCTCCTTCTGACTGCAAGGAGGATTTGCCCAGAGTGAGCTCATGTCAGGGCACCTGATTGACTTCTTCGTGCCCTTCCTGCCACTGGAGTATCGTCATGTGAAACTGTGTGCTCAGGACGCATATGCTGCTCGTGGCATCCAGCCTGAAGAAGCGACTCTGGACGAGGTGGCTAAAGCCATGCTTTATGTACCCAAAGAGGAGAAGCTCTTCTCTGCACAGGGGTGCAAATCTATTCCTCAGCGGATCAATTTCTTTTTACCTTAACGGATTACACACAGTCACTTACTCCACTTGAGCAGCTACGACATACTTGACTACTGTGTATTGAGAAAGAGCCAGGATCTGCTGATAAGCGCTGTTTATTTATTATATCAGGTACATGCTAGAGAACATGCAACGTGAGGCTATTCCATCTTCTTCTGATTTGAAATGTGGAAATTGGTGCTCGTCACCATTGAACACTTAGCAATGACTTTTCTTACAGAAATAACATACATGTGCTTATACTTAACTTCTTTTATGACTACCTAACGTTGTTTTTCACCCAAAATGAGAATGTTTACATAAATATATGTCAAGTGAATGCCTGTCCATTTTTCCTATAAGTTCTAATGTTTTCCCCAGTAACCCTAAAGTGCGCATTATGTGAACCAGTACAGAGTATGTGGGAGTGTAACAAAGGGTTTTAATGTTCACAGCGAAATCTAAAAAGAGAAGAGTTCAGCATTGCTGCTGTGTTCTCCAGCTTTTCCAGCCCATATCAAATATGTTAAAAAAGCTATGAAACTGGATCACATACAGGCTCAGACCGGGATTGCAAGAAAGCCTGTGAAGAAGTGTCATACTTTTTGCACTTTAATCTTTTTTCTTCTTCTTTTCTTAAGTGTAATGGCATTGTTTTTATATTGTCGTGAAATTGCATGATAGTGTTTTCATTGCCATTGCATTACTAGTAAAATATACCAGAGAGAAAGATCTGCAATGGCCTGATCACATGATTAAGTTATGATGAGCTACAGTCACCCTGTTAAAGACCCATTTAAATCCTCAATTTTCATTTGCATGTGTTTTGTTATAATGAGTTAGAACTGTTGTATGTTCAAGAAGCTGTTGGCATTACCTGTCATACCTGTATCACAGGTATTATAATTTGAATCTCTTTGGGTTTTAGACATTAGTGTCAGGATTATTTTTTTTTCATTGTAAAGTGATTCACCAGCAGAAAGTGCTAAACTTTTTGTGATTAATTACATTTGAACCTTTACATAAAATGTAACACTTTTCTGAGACTTTGTGACTTTCCTTATTTTAAATAAAAAAATAAAAATGATAAAGTAACAGTACAGTAAAATTCAAAGTATAGAACCAATCGGGGGGGTTTTGTTGTTATTTAATGTACTTTCAGCCAGCAAGGTAACATAAAAAATACATTTATAACTTTCTAGATGTTACTCAAAATAAAAATGTTCTTGAGCCTATTGCACCTGGTGTTCTTACAAAAAATACTGCTATATGTTGGGAATATGTCATTTAACAAACAGTGTTTGTGGTGAAGGTTAAGAATCTTCCTGAAGAGTCAACGCTAAACATCACTTGGGGAGAACATGCAAACTGCACACAGAATGGACCCGGGCCATCCCGCCTCGTAATTGAACCCACAACCTCGCTGTGCAGTGTCAGCACACCAGTCTCAGTCCAATGGGTTTGAGAATTGATAAAGTGACAACTTGTCATTGTGAAACACAGCACAAAACACAGTGAACCACAACGAAATACAGCCTCTGCATTTCACCCATACACACTCAGAGGGTAACTATTTAAAGCACCCAGGAAGCAGTGATGAGGACAGTACCTTGCTGAAGGGTTCCTCAGGGCAACCTACTGGTCTGGGATTCGAATTCATGATCAACCGATCCTGGGGCCAAATCCCTAACCACTAGGCCACCGCTGAACCATTAAGTACAAGGCAATATTTATTTACATTTACATTTACGGCATTTAGCAGACGCTCTTATCCAGAGCGACTTACATGTCCTAATTCCAGGGACAGTCCCCCTGGAGCAGCTCAGGGTTAAGGGTCTTGCTCAGGGACCCAGTGGTGGTAGTGCCAGAGGTGGGATTCGAACCTGGGACCTCTTGAGCCATAGTAAAATAAATCCTACCACTGGACCACCGCCACCCATGCATTATAAACATTTATAATGTTTATAATGCTTTTGTACCAATGAGGTAAGAACCTGCAGATCTTTACACTGAGAGTTACACAAAGAACAATAGTCAAGTCAAGTCAAGTCAAGTAGGATTTTATTGTCATTTCAGCCATATACACAGTACACAGTGAAACGAAATAACGTTCCTCCAGGACCCTGGTGCTACACACAAGACAAGACACAACACAAGACACAAGATAAACACAAGACAACATAAGACATAACATAAGACACAACACGGGGCAACAAGTGCGGACAAGACAGACAAGACAGACAACAACAGACGGCACGACAGACAGTACATTCATCCGTGGAAGGCTGCAGTGTTGTGGAACAAAGCAGCCCAGGCACATTATGGTGTAGCAGTGTGGTGGAGCGGTGTTACTGTATTTAAAGTGCAGAGTGCAACACGAGATAAATAAATAAATACAGAATGAAAAGTGGAGGAAGTGGTGGGTGAAGTGGTGCGTTTAAGAGTTCAAGCTATTGGTGGGTTTTAAGAGTCCATGATATTGGTGGTTCCAGAGTTCAACAGTCTGATGGCCAGGGGGAAGAAACTATTTCCCATCCTGGAAGTGGAGGCCCGTATGCTGCGGAACCTTTTCCCGGATGGCAGGAGGGAGAAGAGAGTGTGGGAAGGGTGGGAGGGATCATCCACAATGCTGGTTGCTTTGCGGATGCAGCGAGCGGTGAAAATGTCCTGTACAGAGGGCAGAGAGATCCCGATGATCTTCTCAGCTGTTCTCACTACCCGTTGTAGGGACTTGCGGTCTAAGACGTTGCAATTCCCGTACCAGGCAGTAATGCAGCCGCTCAGGATGCTCTCGATGGTTCGAGATATTAGCCAATATTATTGTCGCTTTATTATATTATTGAGATATAATAGCCAATATTACACCAGTCCTGCTTACTCCAGCATACACAGCGAAACTCACAAGACACAGAGGACAGGAAGAAATGGAAACTGATGATCCGCTGTGGCGACCCCTAAATGGGAGCCGCCAAAAGAAGAAGAAAAGGAGGAGGAGGAGGAGGAGGTCCTGTGGAGCAATGTGTTCTGTTTGGACACAGTTCAGCTCATCATGTATTGGGAAACAAGGCTTCAAGGTACTACGGCAGTACACCTCCAAAGAAATGATCAGAGCAATGTAACAACATACAGAATTTAGTCCATCCATTTTCTGCTGCTTGTCCCAAACGGGGTCGCAGGGGAGTGCTGGTGTCCAACCCAGCGCACACAGGGCGAGGACAGGGGACACACCCTGGACAGGTCACCAGCCCATCGCAGGGAGGAGCGGGACAGGGACGGCACCTTGCTCAAGGGTACCTCAGAGCAACCCATTGGGAAGGGGTTCGAACCCCGATCCACCGATCAGGTGGCCGACGCCCTAACCACTAGGCCACCGCTGCACAGAATTTAGCTAGTGAACTAAATCTGGGGAAGAGGTGGACATTTAAAAAGTAAATAACCCAATCAACAGTCAGAATTTATCATAGCTGATTTCTAAGGAAGGTGCCATGAGGAGGGTCTGATGTAATCTAGTACCCTGAAATGAGGAGTAGACCCAAACTAAACCACACTCCTTCAAAATGCTGAGATACAGGAGCTGCACTGAAGCTGCGAGGAGGAGGCTTCAGCACATCAACTCTCCACCCAACTCACCTGGATGTGCAATAACACTTGTGTGTAGCCATGTTTAATAGAGCTGCTTGTAATTACACTATACTGTGGTATAATGGCAATAAAGTATTCTAATTGCTCATTTCTAATTACTGAAGGCATCTGAATCAATCAGAACTAGAAAACTTTATTGACCCCAAAGGGAATTGCTTCTAGCAAAGTACTACTAATAATATTATTAACAGTTTATGTGAACTTTATTTTGCCCTCTATACCGAGTGTCTGTTGAGGGTTTCTGAGAAGGCATTAAGGAAATAATTTAATTGTACATTTCTCTGTACATTGTATGCAAGACAATCAAAACTCTTGAATCCCATAAACATTTTTTAGATATTTTTATTCGAATGTCAGTACGCTCAGTTTTTTATTATTTTTTTTTAGGGTTTTTTTTATCATTATTATTATTATTTTTAATAGAGTAAACACTTCTTCCTTTAGACATTTCCCATCTTCTCCTGTCAGTTAAACACGTGGTCAGCCTGCACTGGCTAAGCTAGTCGCCCAAGACTCAACACGGAACCTGATTGGCCGTAGTCCTTCTGGTTGGGTCGTCTAATGGGCGCCTAGTTTTTTGGGCTTCGACCAATGAGCTTCGCCTTCTTAGGGCCTCGACCAATGAGCGTTGCCATTGCTTGGCCTCGACCAATGGACGCCGGCCATCTGTTCTGAGGCGAGAGGAGAAGCTTTCTAAATGATAGAAGTGGATTTTTAAGAAATTATGCAGGCGAGCGGCGAGCGACGTTAAAACATTACGTTTTGAGCGAGATCACTCCTGCTTTAGTATTTATTAGGGCGTTGTGGAACGGATATTGTTTTACAGAAATGACATCGATGGTTTTGCTCGTTTTGACCGTGTCGGTCGCCTTAGTAACCGCAGACTCGGCTGTGTATTTCCGAGAGCAGTTTGAAGATGGAGGTAAAGACTGTTTTCTCCTTTCGCCGCTGTTCAGTGTGGCTGTCGGCTCCTGCATTCAGTCCATGTCCACATATTTCTCTTTAGTGTGAAGCTCTTTACGAAGTGAGAGCTTTAGGTTTGGTTTTATTCCAGTAAATCTCATCCTCGCCATGTCTCTCCGCCCAGTCCGAGGCTGGGCAGCAGCCTTTCCCTGCAGAGTCAGAAATTCAGCTTTAACGTCTGATTTATGTGCTTTCACTTTTCATTCCTGCATGCCGTGTAGTGATGTGTGAAAGCAGCTGTGGAAGAGGTGATTTCCTTTTTCAGCCTGGTAACCAGGATTGTTTATGAAACCTGATGTCTGTATCCATGACCTGCTCAAAAAAGGCACATAGGGATGTGTTTTATCAGGGTTGTGGCTAAAATGGTCCATCTGTGTCCAAAGTCAACCTTATTGTCCCTAAGTACAGGACATATAGGGGATTGAAACGTTATTGCTCTCAGATCCCAGTGTAGACATATACCAGTCCTTAAAACCAGGGTTTAACCACCCAATGACACAGATCAGCAAGAAAAGGGTGGTGGTCTAGTGGTGGGTACTTGCCTATGGATCTATGGCTCAAGAGGTCCCAGGTTCGAATCCCACCTCTGGCACTACCACCACTGGGTCCCTGAGCATGACCCTTAACCCTGAGCTGCTCCAGGGGGACTGTCCCTGTAATCAGGACCTGGAAGTCGCTCTGGATAAGAGCGTCTGCTAAATGCCATTAATGTAATTGTGTTATAATAAATATTGAGCAGACCACTTTAGATAAAGTGCAAGAATATGTTTTGCAAAATTTTATCCATAGGATGAGTAAATAGCAGCGTTATAATGAAGTAAAATCTGTGTTAAGTGGTGGTAAGTGTGTGTTATTCAATATAAAGGGATTTACTAAAAAGTTCCTATAGGTGGGCAACTTCGACATGTAGGGGTGGAAAGTGGTGAACAATGAGTGAATAATCCGTGAAATACAGTCCAGACCTCAGCTAGGACGTGAACATGATGTCAACCTTCTTAAGGATTTTTTTTTTTTTGGGGTCCTGTTGCAGATACCTGGAAGAGCCGATGGGTACAATCTGAACACAAATCAGACTTTGGGAAATTTGTGCTGTCTGCTGGGAAATTTTATGGTGATGCCGAGAAAGACAAAGGTGAGACCTAGACTTGCTTTTCAGTGTCATTCTAATGTTTGTGCTCCAATTTAATAAAACAAACCAGTCTCTCTCACTCATTATCTTAACTGCTAAACCAAATAATTGTATTCTATATAAGGGGTGTGTTGCTGAAATTCACAGATCAATTGTAACTCATGAAGATCTTGCTTTATATTAGAGCCATGCCTGTTGCAGATCATAGAATAGACTAGAATAGCATAATCATTTATTATCCCACGAATGAGAAATTCGGGTGTTACAGGGCTTTTTAACAAGAAAGAACTAGAAGGAAAGAAAATATAAAACACAAGGAAAGATATCCATATACAATATCATCTGTTCATGACTGTCACTACATGTCAAATGTGATTTTGTTTTTGCACAGGTCTCCAGACCAGCCAGGATGCTCACTTCTACTCCATCTCATCCCGCTTCCAGGAATTTAACAACAAGGACCAGCCACTAGTTGTTCAGTTCACAGTCAAACATGAGCAGAGCATAGACTGTGGAGGTGGCTATATTAAACTTTTCCCATCCGACCTCAAACAGGAAGACATGCATGGAGATTCCACATACAACATAATGTTTGGTGAGAGCTACACACTTATGCTTATGTTATAAAATGTATAAACAAAATATTTCCCCTGTGTTTGGTGTATGGTTGTGAACAATTGTGAAAGAATGTTATTACTGTTGTAGGTCCTGATATCTGTGGCCCTGGCACTAAGAAAGTCCATGTCATCCTCCATTACAAGGGCAAGAATCATTTGATTAACAAAGATATCAGGTGCAAGGTAAAGTCACTCAAAGTGTTGTATTCTCTCTTCACACACACATGTACCTGGGGTGATCTGATCATAACTACACAGCTTTAAAAGGTGTCAACATGGTCAGACAACTCTTGGAGAACACTTCAGATCTGCAGTATAAGCACTAGGGCTGTGCTTTACTTGATTTTAGCTGCCCCATGCATCCTGCATTTACTCAGTGTGTAGATTGTGTAAATTCTTAGAGACTGATATGAGCCATCTGCAAGGTGCGGTATCATCAGAAACCATGACTGCAGCTCATTATGGTCATTTCTGCCCTTTGCTTCTGGCGTTTTTTTTCATAATTATAATATATTCACTCTGACCTGCTGCCATGGTCATTGCTGATCTTGTACTGAAACAGATTTCTAGGAAGGAATTGTCATGCTGGTGGTGTTTTGTCTCTGACTTGCCCCCTAGTGGGAAAAGCTTTAAATCTTTCAAATAGAAAAAAAATGCATAGACATGTATGCTATTTGCATGGTCACCGTGTAAAGACACACAAGGGGTTTAACATCAAGTATATCAGAGACCTTAAGAGTCACAGTGCATCTTTTAGCAACAATGACTGCAGCTTCACGGCGGAGCTAAAAACAGCTGCCTTAGTGGTTATAGGAAACTTATTGTTTCAACGGCATGGGTGGCTAACAGTTTCGACAAACTAGAATTTATGGTGAATCTTTGTTTGGTAGTAAATCCTGCAAGGGCTTATTATAAATAGTTCTACTACTCACTATCCAGATCAGATTCCTTAATACAAATGTTAGTACAGTGTATGAACTGGTATGTATTCTGCTCATTATCTTTGTCTCATTGTTGCAAAATTCACTTAACTAATCCTTAATATTGTGTCTTTGTTTAGGATGACGAATACAGTCACTTGTATACACTCATTGTTAATCCAGACAACACATACGAGGTAAAGATTGACAACAAGAAGGTTGAGTCTGGGTCTCTGGAGGACGACTGGGACTTCCTCCCCCCAAAGAAGATTAAAGATCCTGATGCCAAGAAACCTGAAGACTGGGACGAGAGGGAGAAAATCAACGATCCCAATGACCAGAAACCCGAGGTGGGTTGTTTAGGTGAAATCTAACTGAAACTAAACCTATAACTGATTAATGAGATGATGCCACTTCTGGGAAGACATGTACAAACAAGCACCATCAGCATCTTAAACTGACATCAGTCATGACAGGAGTGAGTGATTCTCGAACAATATTGTATCTCTTTGCTTGGGGGGAAAAGGTACCAGTAGTGTCACAAAATGAACTGCACTGCTGTAAATCTGGGTAAACAGGAATAATGCTGCTCTCTGTATAAAGAAACTTATAGTTGGTCAGTTTTCTTTACTTACTGACAATTCCACAATATGCTCAGAAAAAAATATGATTTGTCATGATGATAAGCATCATCTTGTTGCCCTAGTAATGACAGAGTTTTAGTGCCACTGTTGGTTGTCTCCTTCCCAAAATCATGTTTTCTTGTGCTCACCAGTGTTCATTTTGTACAGTTTCAGTGAACTTCACTGCGTATGGTGGTTAAACAGCAGGAAATTTCTTTGCAGGATTGGGAAAAGCCCGAGAACATCCCTGATCCTGATGCCAAGAAACCTGATGACTGGGATGATGAGATGGATGGAGAATGGGAGCCTCCCATGGTTACCAACCCTGAGTATAAGGTATAAAAAGCACCCTGTTATTTAAAAAATGCCTTCTTCTTTAATAGCGCTGTGCAGAAAATAAGTCACAGACATTTGTAGCCTTTAGAATAGACCGTGTCCATTTAGAATATACTTATAGATCCCTCAAATAAAATCTTATTCAAAGGATTGAAAATGATTTAACAAGTAAAGGACTCTGCAATGTAACTACAGAAGCATACATTTACCGGCACATTGAGAGCAATCTGTGAAAGTCCTCTTTTTTTGTGAAAGATACATTAAGATATACCTATTACCCTTTTATCACCTTTTATTACACAATAGTACAATTTGAGCTTTTAAACATTTGTCACTACTGGACTCGTCCACCAGCCAAAAAATATCTAACAGTGTCCTGAGGCTACAAAAAGGCCCCAAAGAAGGAATAGAGGATGGTTAATACAAATTGGGTTTTTTTTTGGTTTTTTTTGTATGAACTATGTTCAGTAATTGTAAAGTGGACCCACAGGTTTTATGCTTCTACTGAAGCGAACAGAAAGTGGACACATTGTGTTTCAAACTCCAGAGAGAGTGCTTTGTGTGACTCACACTCACTGACGTGCCACTGTGATGTCCGTGTCACTGCTGTTGAGAATTATCCACCACCCAGGCTATACCTGCACACGGGTCATCCAGTTCTGTCTTGATTATTGATTATTTGAGTGAAGAAGGCTAACAAATGATGCAGAGGAACAGATGGACAGCAGCTGGCAATTGTAATCTAATGAATGCACTTATAGAGGAACTGATGATAACATTGAGTGTAGAAAGTAGTAAAGTAGTAACTAGTAATTGAAATCTCTGCTACATCACTGAATTGTGACTTATTTCATATATTTTTAGATGATTTCATAACCTACTGTGTTTTACCCTTTCTTTACCATACCTTTACTTTTTTCTAGGGTGAGTGGAAGCCAAAACAAATTGACAATCCTGACTACAAGGGGAAATGGGTGCACCCTGAAATTGATAACCCTGAGTATTCTGCTGATCCCGAGATCTACAAATACAGCAGCATTGGTGTGATTGGACTGGACCTGTGGCAAGTATGGTTCCTGTTTAGCTACTTGTGGCAGTTTTATCAAAAATGTATCTGACAGATGCTTTTTTTTTGTTTTTTTACTTTGGTAACATATAATAAGACACTGTTGTATGGGAAGAACTATCATTTTCTATCATTTTCTATTTATAACTTTTTACTGCATTGTGTTTTGGACTAGGTGAAGTCTGGCACCATTTTTGACAACTTCCTCATCACCAGTGACCCAAAACTGGCCGAGGAGATTGGCAGTGAGACGTGGGGTGCAACAAAGGTAGAATCTTAGCTTTATTACCTGTCGTATTTAGAACAAACTACTACTCAATGTTTATTTAAAATCTTTAATGTTCTGTGTGAAGAGTACAAGTTAGATAACAGCCATTTACTTTACATGAAATCAGTTTGCAAGCGTTTAATGGACTTTGCAAACTAAACTCATTAAGTACTCTTTAAAAAAATGTATAATTATTAAACAGATGTCTGTGATGTGTTAGCAAAACTGCAAATATAGAGCTGTTTTGAATGAGCTTATTTCCAAGGCCTTTTACCCAGTTTGTGCTTTAATCTCCCTCATGTGTAAAACAAAAGAGTTTTCCTTCAGTCATGAAAATCCATGATTCCCGTTAACAGGCAAAATCATGTAAATGTCACCTGTGATGTCAGCTGATGCGTGCACGCACACACACACTCACAAATACTTATTCAATTTTCCATTAAAACTAAACGGCTTATAACCAGTATTTCAAAATAAAGGTTTTCACTGTAATAATTCAGGTCATTTTGTCACCTGATCTGGGGAGTTTTATGTACTTTATAAAACCTTAATTTGAGCTAATTTTACATTTTCCACAATATCCATCAGATGACATTTTCATCGTGTGAAATTGTAAAAGTATAGCGAAACACTGAATCCATGACTCAGACTGACTCACAATACTGTGTTAAAAATTTGGTATCTCAATATTTTGAACAGAATTTTAGTGATTTTAGTGTATTTCACAATAAAGTACACAATAATTACTATATTTCACAGGGGCAGCGGTGGTCCTGAGGTACCCTTGAGCAAGGTGCCATCCCCATCAATGCTCCACAGTCGATTTCAATAGCAGTCCCCTGCTGCATGTGTTTGTGTGTATGGATTTAATGCAGAGGTTTGGGGCAGCGGTGGCCTAGTGGTTAGGGAGTTGCCCTGGATCAGAAGATTGTGGGTTCGATTCCCTCACCAGTAGGTTGCCCTGAGGTACCCTTGAGCAAGGTACCATCCCCGTCACTGCTCCCCGGGTGCTTTCAGCTGCCCCCTACTGCATGTGTGTGTATGGGTGAAACGCAGAGGTTGAATTTCCTTGTGTTGTGCTGTACTGCGTTTCACAATGACAAAGGTAGTCACTTTCACTTTCACAATTTACTACCAAGACAAGAGTTAAGAAGCTGGAGAGTTGCTGGAATCAGTTGTTCTTATCATTGCTTATTTTTAACAAGCTACTGTACAGGCAACGTAGTTGCAATGTAGAATTCTCCAGAAAATGCACAGTGACAGTAAAAATATCAACAATTGCAATTTGACTGATTTCACTGGTTAATTACCATTTTGTACTCAAACAGGATGCTGAGAAAAAGATGAAAGACAGTCAGGAAGAGGAGGAGAGAAAGAAACATGAGGAAGAGGAAAAGATAAGAAGAGAAGAGGCAAAGGATGAAGAAGAGGAGGAGGAAGAGGACAAGGATGAGG
The DNA here is from genome assembly GCA_017165825.1 of Hepsetus odoe. Taxonomy (NCBI): domain Eukaryota; kingdom Metazoa; phylum Chordata; class Actinopteri; order Characiformes; family Hepsetidae; genus Hepsetus; species Hepsetus odoe. The sequence goes on along the minus strand of CM029373.1, from coordinate 22,839,839 downwards.
AGGAGGATGAAGAGGAAGAAGATGAGGAAGAAGATGAGGAGGAAGAAACAGACTCTAAACTCAAGGATGAGTTGTAGACTCTAAGAACAACACGTGAAATGCCTTCTCTCCTGTTTCCGTGGGGGACGTGGGTGACTATGCTGGACATTCCTTTTGTCTCCTCCATCCGTCATTTAACTGAAATGTTCTGTTCTGATTCTACAAACATATTTATAACATAACTGTTCATCAGCCTTCATCACTGTAACTTCAAGCATGTCCCTGATGTCCCTAGTATTTTCAAGAAAATGGTGGTCAGAGGAATTTGTTTAAAAGGAAATGCCCCCCAACAAAACAGTGATGCTCCTGGGACATTATGGAATATAATGAGGACAGAAAGTCGCTAACGTGGCTCAGAAATGCTTATTAACCGATTCTTAAATGCACAGAGCCTCAATGACTACAGTTCATTTACTCTTTTCCTTTTACTGGCATTGCCATTTTGTCCTCATTCAGTTACTGTGCATGTCTAACGTTTCCATCAGATTGCTGCCCATTTCCCTTCCAAAATTTATTCCAATTGGGTATGTTTGTTCTTGCACATTCTTTATAGTTTATTTCTAACTGTAACCTCAAAATCAAGATAAGGTACTGTTGTTTTACATGAAGTGGTCTTGTTGAACCTCCGTTTTTCAGCAGACTCGTTTACAGATGCGTCTGCACTGGACAACAGCTCTATTCGCAAACTTGACCACTGTAAAAATGCACTGCTCTACACTGAACCAGATGAAAAGCTTGTTTCAAGAACTGAGTCTATGCTGAGTTTAGCTTAAGGTCGCCATGGTTTGAGATGATCTAACACAACCAGGCCTAAGTGTACCGTAAGCTCAGCCTGCGGAAAAAGTGCCAACGCATGAGTCTGTCTTTTTAGTTCACTTATGTTGTAGAGTATATAGAGTATATGCCTTGTGTTTCTCCCAGATGATGTTTTCAGATGTTTTGTACTCTTTCTGCGTTTGAGGAAACGTTCAGTGCATAGTTGTAGAGAAGTATGATTTGAATGTTGGATTAATGTATAATAACACACAAGTTGTTGCTCATCTCCCATCTCTTTCTGAATTATTGAGCACTTGCTCACTGAAACAAAGGAATTAAAGGTAAACTAGAAAACTTTGACATTTATGTACAATTATATGGGCATGATGTAAACAAAGTCATTTAATTAGGTTGATGTGGAACTCTCCGTTTTAGACAAACTTACAAAGTCAGATTTCTCCATGGTGGTGGTGATAGAAACCAGCCAAGGGAAGGCCTTTAAACACTTCCTCACAGTATGTGTGATGGTTACAAATTTGTTAAGCGATGCCAAAAAACCATGAAAGGATTTTTATTTATTTATCCATACCATTAAGATGGTGTCTCCTCTCTCTCTCTCTCTCTCTCTTTCTCTCTCTTTTGAACTTTTTCATCTCAACAATAGAATTATGCAACGTTTTTTGTTCCATCTAATACACCAAAGTGCACATGCAGCTTCTTCAAAGTGTCAGAGCTTAAAACTGCACAGCACAGCCTTTTCATTGTGTTTAGCGTTTGACATAAAATACTTTGGTCAAATATAGAGTTACATCCCATCCAGGTTGATAGCCAGATTTCTTAGCAGTTTAAGTCATATTTAATCAAATTCATGTCAGTGACTATTCTTGTCATTGTGAAACGTGGAACAGCACACAGTGAACCGAAATTACACCTCTGCATTTAACCCACACACAAACACACCTGCAGCAGGGGGCAGCTATTGAAAGCGCCTGGGGAGCATTGATGGGGTAGTACCTTGCTCAAGGGTACCTCAGGGCAACTTACTGGTTGCAATACCCACTGCACCTCCATGCCACCCTCCTAAACATCAGTAAACTGAAAAAAGCAACACTGCCATTACACACCAGTCTCAGTCCAATGGGTTTGAGAATTGATAAATTAAAGTGACAGCTTGTCATTGTGAAACACAGCGCAACACACAGTGAACCACAACGAAATACAGCCTCTGCATTTCACCCATACAGCAGGGGGCAGCTATTTAAAGCACCCTGGAAGCAGTGATGGGGACAGTACCTTGCTCAAGGGTACCTCAGGGCAACCTACTGGTCTGGGATACGAATCCATGATCAACCGATCCTGGAGCCAAATCCCTAACCACTAGGCCACCGCTGAACCATTAAGTACAAGGCAATATTTATAATGTTTATAATGCTTTTGTACCAATGAGGTAAGAACCTGCAGATCTTTACTCTGAGAGTTACACTGCCTAGTGTAAAATGATTCTGTCCCCAATTATACATATCTGAGTAATATAAAAAGAGACGTTTAAAAGAAAACATGCTTATTTTCACAAATATATCCACAAGATTTTAGAGTTTCATATACAAAGTAGAACAGGGCAGCGGTGGCCTAGTGGTTAGGGAGTTGCCCTTGCATCTGAAGATTGTGGGTTTGATTTCCTCACCGGTAGGTTGCCCTGAGGTACCCTTGAGCAAGGTACCGTCCCCGTCACTGCTCCCCGGGCGCTTTCAATAGCTGCACGGTGTTTGCATGGGTTAAATGCAGAGGTCCAATTTCGTTGTGGTCCACTGTGTGCTGTGAGCTCGCAATGACAAGGGTTGTCACTTTCACTTTCAACAAACAGCAAAAAGGACAATCTAAATAGCTCACAACAGATGTAAAGGATTCTTCCACTGTAGTGTAGTTTGTGCTTTTCAATTCCTGGGTTATATTGGAAGTTTGAAAATGTGAGTCTGTAATTTCATTTAAGAAAGCCATTTGCAAACCCCTTTCTTCGGAGTCCATGTCGGTTTTCTGTGATCCAGTGCCAGCGTTTGTGTCGGCGGCGAGCCGTTCCTGCGGATCCAGTTCCGGGTTTTCCGCCCCGTGTGGCTCTATGGGCAGCGCGGACTGACGGACTAGTGGGAACAGAAGAGACAGTATGGCGGCCAGTCCGTCCCTCACTCAGGTAAAATCGTCCCTGCGAACAAACTTAGCACTGACTTTTACACTTTTGCCCCGGATTATTTTCACCGTGTCACCCTGTCGTATTGCACCGTTGAGTTTTAAAGCCGCTACGGCCATGCCCTGTGTTATTTAGGGTATTTTTCCAGCCAGTGTTTGGGGAAAAAGTTGGGTTGCCTGCTCGGGACCGAGAAGGGCGTAGTTTCAGTGTCAGTGTTGAAACGGTGTGTTTACGAGGTTTCCTCCTCGCCGAAATGCAGCCTTTACGGGTTGAAAAACTATCCAAAGTGTGACTTTATTCGCCTTTTTCCCGAGTGAGCGAGCCGGAGAGGCGGAGGAGCCGTTTAAACAGGAGAGGGGAAAGTTTAGGGCGACCTTTAACTGTGAGGAAAGTTTGGGCTCGGTGTCCAGAAACAGCGCTGGCCGCTCAGGACTGTCAGTTGTCTCTGAAAAGCAGTCAAATGTCGGTGGATTTTAGTTTGAAAGATTCGTTTTCAGGCTGGAGGAGGCGCGCCTGCAGTGCGGGGTCCGCCTGTTAGCATCGGCAGCTAGCTCCGTAAAAAACTGACAAATAATTCCACTTTTCTAACACGTCAAAGTCTAGTACGGTTGTGTCATGTTGTTTTCCGTCAAAAAAAGAAGTACTGCAGTCTGACAACTTTTCTTAGCAGCTTTTTTCCTTCAAGTTCCTCAACTATGGTTAGCTGACTAGCGAGCTAGCTCACCTGCTGCACGATAGTGTTGCTAACAGGCTAACTCCCTTCTTTATGCTGCTTGAGCTTTGTTTGTATTTTATTTTGAGTGGATATTTATGTCTGCCTGACTTCAGAGGTGTAGGACCCACAACTGCTCTTGTCAGGCTTGTTGTCTGGATGTGAAAGCTGCCACAGAGGTTTGTCACCATTAAAAGGTGTTTTGCTGGAAGTTTTAAATGTCAAACTTTGATGAACCCGTAGAAAGTCAGGGACGCCAGTGTTTATATTTGCATCAGCTTCTTTTCTCTAAATGCTGACATATTAGTGAAGTGGGAGGTTGTGTTACAGGTAAATGCTTTCAGTGTGAAGGGCTTCTTCACTGGACAACCCCTCATTCAGTGGTCCTTAAATCTAGGGCTAGTTTTTCTCCTTTCTTTGCTGCAGTGAAGATGTGATTGCAGAGTTTAAGTGAGGTCAGGTTCTGTTGGTTGATAACTTTAAGAAAATAAAAACTCCAGCCCATCCCAGTGATACCAAACGGAGCTCCACTAGAAGTTGTTCCGTTGAGTCCATCCATCATCTGCCGCTTGTCCCAAACGGGGGGGGGTCGCGGGGGAGTGCTGGTGTCCAATCCAGCGCACACAGGGCGAGGACGGGGGACCGTTGAGTCCAGTAAAAGGATTTATACATCTCAAAGTACTTGATCCCATGATCGAGGGACAGTGTTCTTGAGTCCCTGACCAGTTGATTTCCCCTGAGGTACCCTTGAACCAGGTACCGTCCCCATCGCTGCTCCCCGTGTGCTGGGTGTGTGAATTAAATGTAAAGAACCTTGGTGTTTTCACGGTGACGGATAGACACTTTCAATTCACTTAAGTCGATTATTCAGTGAGATTGTAACTGAATCCCTGGGTCAGCAAGGAGTGTAATTTCAGGTTAACTCATTGTAAGAGATGTCTGAATCATTTTTGATACTTTTTATTTGTCTGATGAGTACTTTTAAGCTCTTGGAGTTTTAGGACTAAGAGAGAGATGTTGAGGAAAGAACAATCGTAGCCATTTTACCTCTAGAGGGTTATGCGTGCTTACTTGCAGGTTCACTAAAATTATTTTGACTTTAGTTTGATGGGATGCTACAACTGGAAGTAGTTGTAGTACATCCTGGAAATGACATCTAAAGAAAGACATTCTAGGAAGTTCTATTTCTTCCATCCATCCATCCATCCATCCATCCATCCATCTATTTTCTGTCGCTTGTCCCAAACGGGGTCACGGGCTGGAGTCCAACCCAGCTAACACAGGGCGAAGGACAGGGGACGCACCCTGGACAGGTCGCCAGCCCATCCCAGGGAGGAGCGAGACAGGGACGGCACCTTGCTCAAGGATACCTCAGAGCAACCTATTGGGAAGGGGTTCGATCCACCGATCATGTGGCCAACGCCCTAACCACTAGGCCACCGCTGCCCCCAGTGCTGTTTGTTATAATGGAAAAAAAAAAAAAAAAACATGGAAAAAATCATTTTTATTATGTTGCTAACATCACTGTGGTATCAGCCATGAGGCTGCAGGTGGATTTCCTGTCCTGTGAATGTGGAGTGTGTTGCATGGTGTTATACTCTAACTGTGATATGGGGTGCATGGTACAGTCATGGAGGTGAATGCAGGGATTTAGTTATAGGTTAATCATTACCGGCCCAGTTAATGAAGATATTCATGATTAAAACTGGAAGATTGAATATATGACCATATATGATTTATACTTTTTACAAGAAGGATGATCCCATGGACTTTAAGGCCTTTTTATTTTTGTGTTTTTGAATTTGGGTAATGTATGCAGTAGTGAAGCCCAAATGACATATGTGACATACGAGCTTTGAGTGGAGTCGTATATCATTCATCAGAAAAACACAGTGATGACAAACCAGGTCTCAGTTGTGATTCATTACTTTTTTTCATTATCCAAACAACCAACCAACAACCATTGAACCAGCTGTTGGTGCTTTTATCCAAGAAGCTGCATTCAGGATAAAATTCTGACCTGCACCAAACAAACGGAGGCCTCATTTTTCATTGATCACATGTTTTTTTTTGGTAAGCGATCCACTCAATGAAGCAGGTCTTCGTCTTCTAAACTCTTATGAGCCATGGCTTCAGACAGCCCATCACTAGTATCTTTATCGACCTCACTTCAGACAGGTGTTTAGACTGGGCTGATACTTGAGACCAGTATTTGATTATCTATTTTTTGCACTCCATAGGTGGTGAACATTAGGTGGCTTAAAAGTCTTAAGTCCTCAATTTCCATTTAAATGTATTCCTGGTAGATAAATGTTGTAAATAAATGTATAAAATGTAAAAAAAAAAAGTAGATAAATATGTTGTATGTCACAGTAGGCTAAACCATTTTCAGTTCCGTTGTCCATCCTTGTGAAATTGCTTTAGGAAGTGACTAACTTGGATAGTTGGTTAACTTGCCTTAAGTCTATTTGAGCAAACAGGCATTTTTCTGCTTGCCTTGTGAATCATGAGGTGAACAAAAGGGTGTTCGTATTTGTGTGTAGATGGAAAGAATAGGCTGGTTAGAGAGGTGTTTTAAGTGAATATTTTTTTATTTGATTGTTCATTGGTTTTGTTTTCTGCATCAGAAGGCTGCACTCGCCTTACTGTGTATGTGTGGCATTTGTTGAGGAGCATTCCAGATTAACACTCATAAATTCTCATCTGGTTCCCACATGGCTCTCTTAATGTCAGTTCTTACCTTCTTTTGCAGCAAGCATATATAATTTTTATAGTTTTATGTTTAATGTTAATGTAAAATTTTATTATTATATTATATCTATCCCACCAATGCTGGTTTTGATTGAGACCTGGGAAATTTGTATACCAAGTCAACACCATGACCTCTTTGTGATTGACCTCTAAAATAATTGCAGCGAGACTGGGCATGTTATCTTGCTTAAAGAGGTTTTTGCCATTAGGGAATACCCCTGCCATGAAGGGACTGTACAGTACATATAGATTTTTTTTGCACATGCTGTTGGGAATTGTGGCCACTCTACCTTAAAGGCGTGATTGGTGGAGTGCACAGCCTCAATATCTTAGACAGATTTGAGCCTTTCCTAGGTATGTCCAGTGAATTCAGTAAGGCACCAATGGACTCCAGTCAAGCTGTAAATGTGTGATATTGACCGTACTGCGACAATGATCTGATGTACTGTAGCTTCATATCCTGATTATAATCTGTAAAAGCCCAATTAAGCATGGAATGCTCTAGGGATGCACAAATGTGGAATTTGAAGGAAAATGCCGGTGTTCTATGTATGTCATGTACAGTTCTGCCCGATCTACAGGCTCTGTTTATTCTGCACATGTATGTGAATGTGGTGGTTTGTTTCTCAAAATGAATCTAATGAGCACTTTGACCAGTCTGTGCACCACATGTTGTATTACACTGTGTGTTCTGACACCTTATTATTTACAGCATGAACTTTTTCAGCAGTCTGTGCTACAGTAGCTCTGTGGGGTCAGACCAAACAAATTTACTAGCCTTCGGTCCCCATGTCCATTATTGGTTCAATAGCAAACCTGGAACACCTCAAAAGATATGCCATTTTGAAGGTCCTATGTCCCAGTGGTCTAGCTGTTTCAGTTTGGCTGCTGTTCGAGTTGCCCCGATCTTTGCGCTTGCTCTTTCTTTTTTACTTAAATACTTAAATTTTTTAATTGCTTTAGCTCATCTGTGGTTTTAAGGTTGTGACTGGGCGGGTATTAGTTTTACACAATGTCACATCTTTCTATCTTTTATATGAGGTAATGTTTTGGACTTGTCGTAACATGAAAAACTTGTACTCTTTGTTATTGTACAGCTTTCAAGTGGGAACCCTGTCTATGACAAGTTTTATCGACAGGTAAGCATCGAGACCTTCTTTCTTGAAACAACCCTTGTGTTTACTTGCACAGTATTTGTTACTACAACTAAAGAGGAGGCTATAGGAAGAGTTGCTTAGAGTGTGGATTGGACCAGGAGCCTTTTGAAACTAGTCCTCTCTGTAATAAGATGCGTCTTTGAATAAGTGATGAACTGTGCTGACGCTGCTGTTCAGGGAGTGAGAATGAGATATTAGTGAATGAAGCATCCTGTGGGGATTGTTGTGTGGTCGAACTTTCTTGCTCTTTCTGTCCTTGCTAATGGATTACTCCAGTAATGCTTTCCTATAAAAGATGTTTCCATCTGAACTGTTTTTTTTTTTTTTTTTTTTTTTAGTAGACAAGTCATTTAGTTTTTTTTTTTTTTTCTGGGATGGAAAGGAGATGTATGGTTTTCAGCCAAAATAGTTTGAACTGGATTTTAATTTAGGAGACTTGATAATTAGCAGATTTGTTAATTTTGCCGTGAGAAAACATATGCATATGCAGGCTTTTTTGTGTTTGTTTGTTTGTTTGTTTTTTAAAGCACGAGAGTATGAGTCAAAGGGACAGAAAGGTGAAGCATGCTATTGAACTTAATATGTGCTCAGACCCCAGTACACTTTCCCACACAATCCCACCACAGAACAGGCTTAATTCCCACCCAGTTGTATTGTTGAAGCACGTGTCTACATTAAAGAAACTCCTTACTGAAGGAAACAACTGAGTGACTGGTGTTTGGACCTGAAGCATGTTAATGAAGCTGATAATAGCTTAGTTAGCAGACTGAAAGTGCTGCACAGATCAGTCTTGCTTCCAGTTTTGGTGCTAAAATTAGAAGATAAAGACTTGAGGTGACTGGTGTCCTGTGGTGTGTGTCTGTGTAGTTAAATGAGCCATGACTAGCTATCAGTGAGCCAAGATCATGCAAAGTTGATCTGAAGTGTTACTTAGTCCTTATAATTATAAGACTGCTGAAATTTTGGCTTTGTTCTGTTTTAAAATAAGCTCAGTTGTGGATTGTAGTACAAAAACGATTTTGCATCCTTGCTTTTTAATTGTAAGTTCCTTGTTTAAAAACACAAGACGGTGTGACCTGCCTTCTTGAGTCTTTTTTTCCCTCAAATTCTTTTCAGGTCGATCCATCTGGCAGTGGGCGGGTAGCAGCTGCTGACGCAGCCTTGTTCCTGAAAACATCTGGCCTTTCAGACCTAGTCCTTGGCAAGGTGATGTCAATAATAATGCACATATACAAATATATCCTATAGGGATGTGGGAAGTGAAGTGTGTTATTGAAGAATACATCCAGATCTGTTTGTAGTGTCTTATTCTCTGTGTTTTATAACTGGCAACTACTGTGCATTGTGTTCAGTTTTATTTGAGTTGTTGTAATAAAGGAATAAGAGCAGCACATCCTTTATTTATATTGTGTTATTAATTGATATTTACTGGCTGTTCAATGAAACTTGGTCTCTTAATTGGCACTCTGAACTGAAGTGTTATTGGCCTAATTTGTTGTTTATTGAACATTTCAAAGAAAACCACCTCCAAGCCCCTAGTTCCATGTGACTCATGTTTAGAGATTTGGTTGTTGTGACGAGTTTAATTCATGTCTGGCCAGATCAACAGAACTACTGCTGCCAAAAAAGTCTTAAACCAGAGAACCGCAGTCATTAGTTGTGCAGTTAGCAAAGCATTGTTCCCTTAAGCTGTTTTGGTGATAAACTGTTTCTCCTTCAGATATGGGACTTGGCAGATTCAGAACGCAAAGGTTTTCTGAACAAACAGGTATCTCTTCTTTTTCTTGCATTATGAAATCAAACTGTTGTGAAAGTTGTTCTTTAATGCCGATAGAATTTGCCACGGAATGATTCTATTTATTCCTCATTTTAGCAATTTTTCGTTGCCCTGCGATTGGTGGCTTGTGCTCAGAATGGCTTTGAAGTGGGGCTCAAAAGCCTCAGTGTGGCTGTGCCTTCACCAAAGTTTGTAAGTTGAGTTATAATTTCCCATTGAGTGTGAGTCAAACTGTTTAATGTCTCTCATGCCTAATAAGCCTCAAACCTGGAAACATGATGAGCAATGATTAAAAAGTGCAATGTTGGCTGTTATGCTGCAGAAGTGAAATCTTTTTTTTGACTGGAATTCAGTTTGTACCCGTAGTAGTGTCCCCTCCCTCTGTTTCCAATCCAGCAGGAAACTAGCAGTCCACTCCTGCCTGGAGCTGTGCCTGTTGACACCCCATGGGCAGTGAAGGTTAGAGATACTCCTTGCAGGGTTTTATATTAGTAACCTTTTGAAATAAGTTATCAAACATTTTTGGCTATTTTATGCTCTTTTTCATTTTCAAAGTTTCTTTTCCAAGTCTGGCACATGATTGTGTGTGTGTGTGTGTGTGTGTGTGTCCTATAGCCAGAGGAAAAGCTGAAATTCGATGCCATCTTCGACAGTCTTTTGCCTGCGGGTGGCATGCTCACAGGCGACAAGGTCAAACCGGTACTTCTCAACTCCAAGCTCCCTGTTGATGTTCTAGGCAGGGTAAGCCAAATAAAGCAGTGAAGTTGCTTATTTTCATATTTTATTTTATTTGTTTATTTACAGTTTTATTATTGTTTGTGAGAGTTGAACACAAATCTACTTTTATTTTCCCCCTTTTTACATAAAGTAAAACCAGTAGATCTGGTTGATAAAACAATAGCAATATGTACGAAAGCAGGCACTTAATCAGTAATAAAACAGAAATTATTTAGATAGTAAATTTGGTGCTTTCACTTCAAATGCATTAAATGCAAACTGCAAGAAGAATGCAGGGCAAATAGCTAACCCAGCTTGGTGGACGCACTGCAAGCGTTCTCCTGCGTTAGCTCATCAACAGCTAACCTTGTTTCTATGAGTGACAGATAAACACCCAGTCATTTAACGGGTGTGTTGTCCAGTAGCACCATGTGACTCAAAAGAAAAAGTTCAGAGTGAGAAAATGCAGAGCATGAACTAAGAATGGGTCCCCTTTCCACGAAGGCCTTTTTCGGTATCAGAACACTCGTGTCAAAAAACACTGTAGAAAAAAACTTTCTTTTCAAGAGCAATATAACTTATCTTATCACCTAAGCTGCTTCTGCTCATTGGATTGTACAGCATCTTTATTCAGGACTTGCATCTCCTACGTCTGTAAGATACAGGCCCTGACCCAATTGAGAGGTACTCTATAATACTGTATAACCAGAAATTCAAACGGTACAAGGATATAACCCACGCACTGGCAATATACAATGCCTGTTTACTTATTGCATCCATTTCATGTTGGTTTCCTCTGGATGAAATTAAAAATGTACCTAACCAAAGTTGTTTTAATTTGCTTTCTTATTGCATATAAAAGTGAGTATTTATTTAGTTTATTTATCCTTATTTTAAGCTTATTTATTTGTAGAATTTAATTTGTGTCTTGATATATAAGTTTATAAAGAGTTATCTATCGAGAGGCGATAGATAAGTATATAAAAAATTCCCTGTTTAGTGTTGCTATGGCAGTACAACAAGGCAATAAACATGTTTAACTGTATAAAAAACCTTTAAGTTATAATGGTAATATCAAAAGTTTGAACAGGGCAAGCCTGTTCTGTAGTCTTGATCTTCCTTAAAGATGAGAAGTTATTTGTAGATTTAGCCTCCAGGTGGCGACACTGATTATGCCTTCTTTCTGTGCTGAGCAATCTGAACTGTATTAAATGTCTGTTGCAGGTCTGGGAACTTAGTGACATAGACAGAGATGGAATGCTAGACAGAGATGAGTTTGCAGTGGTAAGTCTTTTGCTGTATGATTGTCTCACTCATTCACTCGCTCACTCATATTTGGAATATTTCATAACCATATGCATTTAAAAAAAAACTTTTTAGTATTGTCAATTTCAGGTTGTTTGATTTGCTTTACCCATTTTTTTATGTGATTAAAGTAGATTGAGTTAGCTGTGAATCTAAATAAATGAATGATTTGTAATAATGTAGGTAAATATGCTTCTGATATTGTAATGTTTAGGATTACTATTTACACTGCTGTTACTAGAGTTATCTCAGGCACTAAACTTTGTGGATAATGTTTGCTTCAGTTTTCTCCCTTTATACCTTTTGTCAAACGAAGCATGTTTTTTTAAGTCGATGTGAAATTGGTAAAGATGGGTGAACTACTTTCTAATAACTGTGTTCATTAAATATGCATGTTTGGCTGTGTAGTTTACGTAGAAGCTTATATAGTTTTTTTACATGAAGCGGTATATACACTATTTCTGTATCTGTGCTTTTAGGCCATGTATCTGGTGTATAGAGCTCTCGAGAATGAGCCTGTGCCTATGGCTCTGCCTCCTTCTCTGGTTCCACCATCAAAAAGGAAAAAGGTTAATCCGACTGCTGCGGTGCCCCTCCTACCCTCGCCTCCCCCATCCATTAAAGAAAGAAGTTCTGCCTCTGGGTCCAAATCCTTACCTGCTAAGTCCGCGCAGCCACAGGTCAGCTGTCACATTACAGATTTAAACACAAACATGGGGTCAGGACAGATGGTGCTCATTAATTGTAGTTTTTAAATTATTTGTGTGATGGTTGTAATTTCATCACCTGTCAAAATAAGTGTCAATTCAGTTATTGGGTAAAGATGGAGGTAAATCTGTTGTTGAACATGATCTCTATAGAATCTGACTGTGTGTTTGCAGTGGGTTGTGTCTCCTGCTGATAAAGCTAAGTATGATGAGCTGTTTGCAAAGACAGACAGTGATCTGGATGGGTTGGTGTCCGGCCCAGAAGTGAGGGACATCTTTCTAAAGACGGGGCTGCCCTCTGCCACTCTTGCACGCATATGGTAAGACAACCTAAACAGCTACCCAACATGTATCTTTAGCTGAACCTCACTGGATTAATGTGACAGTTATATCATGAAGAAAACTGTTTCATGTTCTCTTGGCAAATACAGAAGAAAAAAACTGGCAGAAAACTATCCAGAAACTGATAATGATACTGTTACCCAAGCTCTGGTTACTGTTGCCTGTTTTTAAATCCATGTGTAACTTGTGAGTTATAAAGCTATCATTTGTTCATGTATTATAATCCTTCTTGACTGTACCCTTCAGGGAGCTGTGTGACATTGGTGATATTGGGAAACTTACCAGAGAGCAGTTTGCATTGGCTCTTCATTTGATTAATCAGAAACTTTCCAAAGGCATTGAACCTCCCCAAACACTTTCTCCAGAGATGATCCCTCCCGCTGACAGAGTAGCACGACAGGTAAATATACCTTACATTAATACCAACTTCATCTTAAAGAATAAATGTCATTTTATTGTTTTGGGCCTGAAAAACAAGCAATCAGGCATATTAAGTTGGTGTGATTGTCTTAATAATCATGCATCTACCTTGTATTTGGGCTTTTTTTTTCTAGCTTTCTGATGTCTCAGTTTGCCTGTTTGTGTGAGTCTGTCAAATCTCTCCTGTCATTCTCTCTGCCTCGTGCTTGCCATGTCTTTTTCTCTGTTTCTCAACCCGTCTGTTTTTAAGACAGATGGCTTTGGCTTAGTTTTCTATTTAAGGTGCCTAAAGCACAGTATGTCAGTCTTTTATTACTTGGTGACAACAGTACAGTTTCTTGTGCTACATTTTCAAGGTAAAATTCATGTGTAAAACTTTGCGGCGCAGATGAGCTTATTAGATCAATTTATTTAGCTAAAAATGAAATTATAGATTTGTTTGATTTTATCAAATTAAACAAGAATCAAATCAATCGATTCACTCTCTCTCTCCTGCTTATTTTAATCCTTTGTCCTGGACAGAATAATGCTGCATCATGTCAGGCTGCAGACTTCTCTGCCATTAAAGAGTTGGATTCTCTCAGTAACGAGATCATGGACCTGCAGAAGTGAGTGTGTTTTTTTTTTTTTTTAATGATCTCTGAGGCCAAATTTCCTTTACTCTGCCAAAGTCAACCTGAAATCAATATTATCCTATTTCACCTTGTTGGTTATTGTTCATACTATGCAGAAAATCTAAAATTATTATTAAGATTTTCTTATGGTGTAATTTTTGAAAAGCCAGAAGCAGTCTCCAGTTGAAAAGGGCTTTTTCTGTTTTTTTGCAAATTTGGACACAAACCTCTTTTTGTGCTGTTTAAGTGCATTGGATGCACGTTGTTATTAGACATTTAGCTGAATTGTTCCTTTAACCCATTAACTGCCAGAAACATTTTTGAATAGTGTTTAATTTGTTGTTTTTAATTTCATCATAACCATCTTTCTTGAAACGCCTGAAAGATTTACTTCAGTTTCACTGCATATCCCTAAATAATTTGCGTGTGTAAATGCAAAAGTAAAAAGAGAGAAGTGAGAATGTGTTTTTGATGAAGCAAAGAGTCATGATTTCAAGGTGTGCACCATCTCAGTTGAGAGCAGTGTGTGTCTCCTGAGATTAGTGTTCCATGTGAGGAGCAGAGGGGCAGGTACACTTACACAAACACACTTTGTTCCTGAGAACGAGCAGTGCCTGTGACTGATCAGGTCTAACCCTACCACTTGACATCATTACGCATTTGAGGGTTGCAGGTGGGAGAAAAGGTCATGGACGTTTTTCTTTGTTTTGCTCCATCCCCCTTCCACTTCCTTTTTCTGAGAAAGTGTAAGTGAGCAAGAGCTGATAAGCTTAGAGAGGACGGTGTTTCAAGAAAAAAGGACAAAGGATAAAAAAGGAAGAGGCCAGTAAGGGAGACTGAACAGTCATTAAGAATGACGAGCTAAGATGATGCATATTGTTTGGGATTGCCTTAAGTCCCCATGGCAACGAGCCACCTCCAGTGAAAGGTAAGCGACAACTTGTCCTCCTTCTCTTCCTTAATTGTGAAGGCCTCTTGAAGGAGAAAGGAAAGATCTGTTTTAGGCTGCTTTTGACACTGCAACGCTCAGTGTTATTGGTTTTGTCTGGTCTTACTGTAAGTCCTTGGATGGATATAGGGATATCTGGGCCAGCTGCCAAGATTTCTATTACAGGTCCTTGTCTATTTTTGTATCCCAATGCACATCCTTTAGTTTTCTAACGCATTAGTTTTCTTCAACTCCTGTTCCAAACACTTCTCTCTATTTGCGTCTCTCTGTTTATTTATTTATTTTTTATTAAAGTAATTTTTTTACTGCATTGAAATCCCTGGAGTCTGGCTGACTCAGCCCGTGCGTCTGACAGCAAGACTGAATCATGCTTTAGGGCTTTTTCTGAGTTCAGTTTTTAACTCCCCTGCTGCTGAGACAAACCAGGGGTTCTATCTTGGTATCATGTTGGTACGCCATAATAATAATAATAAATGCTGAGAAATACAGAAAAAACCAGTAGCAAGGCCTTTTCAGCTTTCATTCTCTTTTTATCTAAGAATAGCTGGAGAGCTTAGCTTCCAGAATTTAAACCTTTGATTGATGGAGTACTGTGTAATTTTTTTGAGAAAAACCCTCATGTCTTTATCTTTTGCTATGAAATTACCTTGTTGAAGCATAAAAAAATTGTATTTCTTCCTTACCTTTGGCATATTAAGTAAATAAAAGTAATTGGAGCAAATGTTTGAGACAAGGTGTCCTAAAGACTGTAGTACAAGTATATCTTCCCTGCTAGGGTTTTGCGGAAATTTTGCGGAAATGAGGAAGTTGGAAACTTTCTATATTAATTGGCTAAAATATTTTAAATTATATATTAAATATTTAAAATAAAGTTACAGGAAACTTGAATGTAGTTAAACATATTGCAGCCTAATCCTGGTTAAAGTAAATTGTAACCAAGATAATATTTTGGTTCCAGTTTCTACCCTCTAATGTGCTCTCCTCCATCACATGCAGCAGTCAGATAATATCTAAAATCCTGTAGCACACCGCCAGGACTCTTGAAAACACAAGACTGGATATAATCCTCATGCTTGTACACAGTATGTTTTGTTATCCCTGGCATAAATAAATTAGATTTTTGGTGTTAAAGTTTAACTGCAAATACTAAATCGAACTGTGCTTAGTTCACCGATAAATCAGATCCTAAATGCAAGATAGCTAATGCTTTTTCATTGGCTGTTTAAGAGGCCAACTCAACCGTGATGCCACTTGCTGATTGAGGAATGTCCATCTTTTCATTTAGTTTATTTATCCAGCAACAGTTGTTAAATAGTTTTTAAGACAATCCCAAATGGTTTGCTGTTTATATGTCTGCATGACACTGCATTTCCAACTCGGAGTGTTTCCAGAATTCCCCAGCTTAACTTCCCATGGAAAGTTTTCAATTGTTTCCTTAAATACTGAAACTTTCTGCCTTTTTGCAACCTTATTGCCTGCTCCAACACATGAAGTAAATCAGAAATAACCTAAATCTTGGTCTAGTTGGTCACTGGACATTAAACATATGATTAATAGAAATGAAGTATAGTTTTAACTTTCCATTCTTTTGTAAGAAATGAGTGAGACTAAGATTATAGTATAAGGTTTTATCATATATACATTCCAGATTTCCAGAAGAAATTTTGATCTAACTACAAGAACATTTTGCAACTATGCAGCTTCATACCCACGTGCCTGCCGACTGTTTGAAAAGTGCTAAGAATTGGGAAGTGCCTTGATCATATGGGAAGTGTCTTTGATTAATTTTGTGGGAAGGACTGGGTTCTGTCTATTTTTGGTTTGAAGCACTTTAATTACATTTTTGGTAATAAGAAATTAATAAATGATACCAGAAGACCTTTTAGAGTTGGGTTTATCGTCATAGATGTCTTTCTAAAAAGTCTCTCTGGATTAAGTGTACATTCACTCTCCGTGGAAAAGCTCCCCAACTGAGCAGAGAAGTAGCACGAGCATGTTTAGCATGCAGCGTTCTCAGGGTAGGTAGTCTGTGATGGACAGCATTCTTAAATGTCATACATGACGTTGTCGACCTGGAAAGGTTCAACCATCCTGGGGCAGGTGGTGTCTACAAATTTCATCTCTCCTGTGTCCCTCTCTCAATTTTGCTCTTGCTCTCACTGTTATTCTCACTCACTGCCATCTGCACATGTGCAGTTCTGACACTTCTCCCTCAAACGCTTACCCACCCACACACACATGCACCGTCACACCAGTAGACTCCAGTATTCACACAGACATGGTGCTGGAGGAAGAGGCAGTGCAGCCGGCCAGCAGCTGGCTGTTTGTGCCTTCTGTTGCAGCGGTAATTAAATACTCCTGTTTGTGCTGGTCTTTCAGAGAGAGGACTTCTGTTGAACAGGAGATTAAAGAAAAGGAGGAGAGCATCAGACAGAGGACCAGTGAGGTGCAGGTAAGTATGTATGCGTTTCAACAAGAGGAATAGAGAAATAATATGGAAATGTGTCTTAACCTTACTAAGCTTACAAATAATGCTCTAACCTGCATTCGTCACAGATAGTGTCCAAATATCCAATATCACTACTTCTGTTGTTAACTACAAAACAGTTGCAATTGATTTTACTCAGTATGTGACACATTGTCATTTTTGTGAAAGTCCATTAAGCGTTTCACAGAATGTGCGAGGGTGTTCTTTGTGTGAAGAGCATCAAGCTGCTTTGTATAGAGAGGCAGCTGTTATTCATTTCTACTTTCACTTTGAAATACATGTTTCATTGGATTAAATTTACCATTTGCTTTTTCCATTAGTGCAGGGCAAGAAATAAGCTAAATTCTCTTACTGCAGTTTCGCTATGTGTATATATAATTCCCCCCCCCAAACCAGAATTTGATGCAATGAACTGAAAGATAACAAGCTGACATCATTTTTTTCACTAATTACTGAAATATTGTTTTATAACAATGATCCAGTTTGTTGAAACTAAAGCATCTTTTGAAACTGTTAACATTTTGATATAACAGTTAATAAAAAGCCTGTTTCATACAGTCATACACTTTGTAATCACATTCTTTTCTGGACACTAATATCTAAACTGGAATCCCTTTGCTGCCTTAAAGTTTAAAGTTTGATTACCAGCACTTCATCTGGGTTAGTTTCTGAGATTTAATATCTTTGTGTCAACAGACATGGCTTTAGTTTATATTCTGCACAGAATAACATGCGCAGTAGATGTTATCAAAAATGAAGGAGAGAGTGATAGGAAGACAAAGAAAGAGTGCCCCTGCTGTGTAGCCATATTGGTGCTACAGATGCTCCTACTCGCTTGGATTTTTCTTGGCCATTTTCAAACCATGCCATTTGGACTAAGCTCATACACCAAGCCTGAGTGCTCAGTTCTGATTTAATACTCATATTAGGGCTGGGCTGTAGAGAAAACACATTCTAAAAAATGTAAAATAATGATACTTTAAGATGTTTTACAATAAATAGTTTATTTTCTTACTGCTTTTTTGATAATCTGGGAACAGATTATATAGCAGATTTTACTGTTTAAGATGGACTTAGACATGGTAATAAAAAATTCATATTGAAGTGGAGATGAAGTGATGAATTAATTGGACGTTTTCAGGCTGTCCAGATGAACTGATTGATGACAGCAAGGCAATTAGTATGAGCAAGTAAGGACCACAGTAAACTGTCCAGTGATAAACATCTGATTCTGATCAACACTACCCTACTAGAGGCCCACTGGCCTGCACACTAGTGTTTTCACTTCTACAACTCTGATTCATCTAATCAGCTTGTTAGTCTCTCCTTACTGAGTTCTAGTGAGACCAATGTGCTTGACCTCTTTTGCTTTTCCAAATTGGGTCATGATTTGTAATTTAAACACTTTTAAAGGAACCGCTTTCACCAAATTATTTACAGTACATTCAGTGTTCTCCATACATTACTTATTGAAATCCCTCAACCTCTGAGTTTTTTAAAGTGTTTGAATTGCAGTTTATCTCTGCCGCATGTTGCATCATCTTATGTTCATTTTAGGACATTTTTCAAAGCGTGTGAAATGTGGGGTAAAATGCGTGTAGGAACCAAAATGAGATGACACTGTCACCCGGTATGCATACATAGATGTCTGTAATCTTCAGTTTCCAGTAATGAAGAGAGAGTGCAATGAAATTTGCTACTTTGTCTCAAGAGTGGAAAGAGGAGAAATACAATTGTATACACTTTTTTTTTTTTCCCTCCCCCCCCGTATTAGGTTACATGTTGCTCATACTCTCTCCCTCCCTTCTCTAGGACTTGCAAGATGAGGTGCAAAAGGAAAGTGAGGAATTGCGGAGACTGCAGACAGAGCGGCAGGAGGTACAGGATGCACTGGAGAGACTGGATGAGCAGAAGTCATCTCTGGAGGAGCAGCTCAAACTCATACGGCAGCAATGCAGTCAGGAAAATCAGCTGGTGTGTATTGTAAACTCATGCATTATTGTAGAAACAACTGTTAGAGATTAGAATCTGTCATACATTTAATAAGCAAAGGTATCGAGACATGACCTTTTAATCATTGAATCAGCTTAATCATTCATGTTTAAGCCACATCCATTGCCATGTTTATAAAGCCAAGCACCAAGCCATGTAGTCAGGTTTATAAAGATTTGTGAAAGAATGGGTCATTCTGAAGAGCTCGAATTCAAGCATGCTACTGTTAAAGGATGCTACATTTGCAATGAGTCAGTTTGTGTAATTTGTTCAGTGTTAAATGTTCCACGGTCAACCTGAAGTGCTATTATTGCATTAAGGAAACAACAGTCACTAAGCCACAAAATGGCAGACCATATTAAGTAACAGAGAGGGGTGACCGTGCTGAGGCGCAAAACTCTATTGACTCAATAACTGCAGATGTAACCTGTTATAAACCACAGCACAAAAACTGCAAGCCTGAAGCTTCATGCAGTTGGTTTCCATGGCTAGGCAACTGCATGAAGCATCATATCAAGTGCAATGCCAAGCACTGGATTTAGTTTTGTGAGCCATGCTGGCTCCCATAACCAGCTTGTCATTGGAAATCTGTTCATTTGAGTGACACATCATGATTATCTTTCTGGCAGTCTGATGGTTTCTGGGTTCTGGGATGCCAGGAGATCACTTGCCTGACTGCATTGGTCCTACTCAAAATTTTGGTGGAGAGTTGTTCTTGGGTTGGGCCCAAAAATGTGGTTAAAGTTTGTAGTGGAAGAAATTGAGTGACCTGCGTAAGCCTTGATCAAACCCATTGGAGACAAACTCCAAGCTCTTCTAAAAGCTCACCTAGAGGAGAGAAGGTTGTTTTAGCTGCAAAGGAGGCACCAAATTTACGTTGATGCCCATGGATTTAGAGAATATTTTTTGCTGATGCATTGAGCCATACTGATATGAGCTTTATATATGTGGTGTGTGTGTCTAGATCCAGTCCCTGCAGGCAGAACACTCAGAACAGGAGCAAAGGATTGGTGACTATGAGGAGGAGCTGGTGAGGGCCAGAGAGGAGCTGCTTTGTCTGCAGGAGGAGACACGAAGTCTGGGGGAGAAAGTGCAGTCAGCTCGTGCTCAGCTCTGCCCCCTGCAAGAAGCTGTTACAGAGTCACACACACAGATCGCTCAGGTCTGTGTTCTAACTCGCCACAATATTTTATGTGCACTTTAAAGCCTAACTAGTTACCATTTTATGTAGACTTTAGTTGAAAGAAGAATACACCGATCATGCATAACATGAAAATGGTTGAAATGAAAGGTACATGTCAGAGGATGGTATATATCGGGCAGCAATTGAACAGTCCGAATCTAAGCACCATTTACATGAGTTTAATTGTGATGGCTAGAGGTATTTCCAAAGCACCAGGCAAGAGTTCACACTTAACAAAAGTGGTCCAAGGATGAGTGATTGTAACTGGTTACAAGGTCTTGGATACCCATGGGTTATTGGTGCATGTGGGAAGCAAAGGCTAGCTGATCAAATCCCTAAATATAGATATTGTAGCGTTAGTTGCTAAAAAAGTTCATGCTAGCCATGGCAGGAAGGAGTCAGAACTCACAGTGCAAAACAGCTTGCTTTTAATAGGGGTCCATAGCCACACACTGATCGGGCTGCTTTCATGAAAGTAGTAAAACATGTCTTGGCCTACGTTATATATGAATGCTTTGAGTAACATAAAGAGTTCAAGGTGTTGACTTGAGGTCATTCCATATTGGGTTAGGGCTGTTTTAGCAGCAAGAGGAGGGCACACAATATTAGGCATGTGGTTTTAATGTTATGGATAATTGATATAATTTAATACAATATCTGTACAAATTGTTTAGAATTTCTATGAAATGCTGTTTATCATGTTGGCATGTTATTAGGAACTAGATGGTGTTTTTTTTTTTTTGTGTATCATCCTCTCCCCTGAACCTTAACAAAAATTGTTGTTCTTTCTGTATCTTTTTTTTTACTTTCTTTGCTGTGTGGGATGTGTTGTAGATGCAGGAGCAACTGACAGAGTTAAAGACTGAAGAACGAGAGGTTGCAGCCCAGCTCACCTGGAAAGTTTTAGAAGAGGAACCTGCTCTTGTCAATGGAACAGCGCCTCCTGTTGAACAACCTAAACAGATGCAGTGGCCAGAATCCACTGAACACCTTTCCCCCAAAACCAAGGATAGTGAGGAAGAGGACCAAGAAGAGCAGAGCCCTACAGATGAGCCACAGGAGCTGAAAGTGACGGAGGAGCAGCCAGATGAAGAGATTCCTGAGGTGCCATCCAGTCTTGAGGAGTCTGAGCCTAAAACTGACCCTCTGTGTGGCCCCATAACCAGTTTGCCAACTGGCACTGTCAGTACTGCTTGGCCTCAGAACAATAAGGTGAGGCATTATGGCATTTCATAACCTCATGTGATTTATATGAAGTTGTAATGCAAGTTTAAAATGCTTCAGATTGATCCAGAAGTAGTGAAGTGGTATTGAACTGGATTGAGATATAGATATATAATATATGTGTGTGTGTGTGTGTATATTTACTTTTTTGTGGTCAAATTCTAAGGTTAACTGTCTATAAAAATGTGATGCGTTTTTATGAGGAATAAATTTGAGATTTCAAGCTGTGCTGGATCATTTCCTAATAAAGCATAATTGTATTGAGTTAAATTGCAGTGTGGGTTTTACTGTGCTGCTTTGATATTTTCAGGAAAACACACGTTTTCCTGCAACAGTGGATTTAGAGATGAATGAAGCAGGGGAGGAGGAGAAGCAGCAGCTGCCTCCCAGTGGACCCAAGGTCAGCATTGCAGTCTTCTAATCGTTAGTTGGGTTGCTGAATCAGTATGTTAAATAATGTCTGACTTTATTGTAGCACTCCTTTTAGGTGCAGAGGCCAAATTGGACACCGCTTTTCAAAATTTGGGGATTCTTTTTTTTTTTTTGGTTCAGTTTACAATAACACATTGAAGACAAGACTATACATATTTTGTTCCCTTGTTGCTCACGCTTTTTAGATGTTTAAACCACTTTTAGGTGGTTTATTTATTTATTTATTGTTCTTTTTTTTTTTTTTTTTTTTTTTTTTTTTCTTTTCTTTTTCAAATACTTGCCTTTCAAACCATTATTTGGGCAAACAAGTGAAAATGCCATTGCTTACCAACTGAGTGATGTGTAGGTGGAGTCTCCAGGGCCAGAGTTGAAGGAGGAACCTTCCCAGCCTGTACTCGCTCACCCTGCTGCTGGCCTTGATTTTTTCCAGGCTGACCCCTTCACTGACAGTAAGATCTATAATTCTGACATATGGACTCTAACTTGGTTATCAAAGGTTCTGAATGGCCATATAGAACAACACTGTGTTTTTCTGCAGGTGACCCTTTCAAAGACGATGACCCATTTTCAAAAGTAGATCTTTCTGGTAAGCAGCACAGGCTTATTTTAGCCCATACTGAGTTTAAAATCACAGCTTGTCTAGCAAGCTGCTTTTAAAACACTTTTTTTTTTTATTCCTCAGAAAGCACTCTGATTCTTTGCTTGATTCTTTTCATCTCCAGATCCCTTTGGCGGTGATCCCTTTAAAGGCACAGACCCATTTGCAACAGACATGTTCTTCAAACAGTCATCCACAGCCACCTTCCCCACTGGAGACCCATTTGCTTCTTCCGATCCGTTCAGTTCAAGCACAAGCTCTGCAGAACCAGACCTGTTCTCTTCTCGGCTCAACAACACTGCTGGATCTGATCCGTTCTCTTCTGGATCTGCCGCCTCGGCAGATCCTTTCAGCACCAGCAGTGGAAACGCACCATTTACATCCAAAATCGATGCAGATTCAGACCCCTTTACTTCGGCATCTGGAGCAGGGGATGACCCATTTAGTGGGCCAGATTTACCAGCGGTAAGTACGAAAACGTTAGTTAATTATTAGTTGGAAGAGTTTGATTTATTTGCTCCACTCTCTGTGTTTTAAGGGAATGTATCCACAGAATATCCCTTGACCTTGGAGGTCAAGAAGAGAAAAGTGAGGGCAGAGTCTAGCATCAAATAGTGGAAGCTGAAGAGGAAAAACTGCAAAATGAAATTCAGGCAGAAGTTAGGACAAGCACTGGGAGGTAGTGAAGAGTTATCAAACTGCTGGGCAAAGACAGCTAGAAAGGTACTGGGTGTGACATCTGGATGGATAAGGAAACCTGGAGGTGGAACCCAAAAGTCCAGGAGTGTATACAGAAGAAGAGGCAGGTGAAGAAGTGGGATAACCAGAGAGATGAAGAAAGTAGACAGGAGTACAAGGAAGGGACAGGGGTACCAGCGAGAGTGAAAGGGAAGGTTTACGGGATGGTAGTTACCCTATGCTATATGGGTTGGAGACTGAGGCGCTGACGAAAAAAGACAGGTGGAGCTGGATGAAGGATGGAGCTGAATGAAGGATGGAGCTGCCTGGCAAGACGAAAAAAGGAAGACCAAAGACCAGGCTTATGGACGTGAGCGAGAACATTCAGGTGGTCGGTTTGATTGCGGAAGATAAAGAGGACAAGAAGAAATGGAAATGGATGATCTGCAATGATCATGCTTTCTTTGTTTTATATTTTTCCTCTTCAGTGCAGTAAATCATTATTTCTGTTCTTCAGAAGGACATATCAGTAACACCTAATGACCCTTTTGCTCCAGGAGGAACTGCAGTGAATGCAGATTCAGATCCAGGTGAGTACAGGCACAGTACAGCCCTCTGCTGGAAAAAGACAGTATTGCTTTTATTTTTCACTTGGGTAGAAAATTTCATTTTTAAATAATTATTTATCTAGTAACTAATCTCTGTAATGACTAAATATTAAGTTGTAGTGGATAAAGGTGCAGTAAAAGTTCCTTATTCGTTTTGATCTCAATCCAGAATGTCTGAATGTCTGTTTCAGATCCATTTGCTACAGTATTTGGAAACGAGTCATTTGGAGGAGGATTTGCAGACTTTAACAGTCTGGCAAAGGTAAAGTTGTACTTAATGTCTAAAAATAACATGTTTGCTACACTGCGCCATACTTTAGAAATGGGTCTCAGAACTCTGTGTGGAAACAGTTGGAAACCTAGTAAACAATTATGACACACTTTTAAACTTAGGAACAGTTTTTAATGTTATACATATAATGAATTGGTTCTAAAGTGTTAAATCATATTGATATTAAATCTACCTGCTTTTAGCTTTATCATTGCTGATCATGATGGTGAATTTTCAGTATGGCTGACCTAACTCCTATTACTTTCTGAACTATATCTAAAAGAATGAATTGGAATACTAAAAGAGGACCTTGAGTTAAAACATCCAATTCTGCTGGTTCAGAACTGGTTCTGATTTATTTTTGCTTTCTTTCACCTTTCAGTCTAATGATGCTGATCCTTTCTCCTCATCAAACACACATAGTAAGAACTTATTTAAGGAAGACAACCAATCAGATGTGCCTCCTGCATTACCACCCAAAACAGGGACGCCTACCAGACCACCCCCTCCTCCACCAGGTGAGAATCTTAATTACTCTGGTGTATATATTTAATTCAGTGGTCAAATTAGCCTCAGTTCATTAGTCATCTGTGAGGCAACTACTACAGATGCTGTGTGTGTGTGTGTGTGTGTGTACATGTGATCTGCAGGCAAGAGGTCAAACATATACCGATCAGAATCGTCTGAGTCGTTTCAGCGGCGCGGTCTGTTCAGTGGCCAGAGCTCAGTGGAGTTCTCCTCTCTCCCTGCTAAAGATGCTGCCTCGGATCCTTTTGCCACCACCGCCCCCTGCCAAGCCTCGCGTGACCCAGACAGATTTGCCACCTTTGATAAAGTGAGCACCTCTCCTGCGCCCTCTCCCTCTCCTGAAACGCAGTAACCATCCCTGACATTAACCTTTAATCTTTTGCCTCTGCCTAGCAGCAGCCTTTGTCTCTTAGGCCTTTATAGCCAATTTGTTTGTCAGAAAAGATCCATCCACACTGCTCATTTCTGTGTAATCTTGAGTTTTTGCTCTCTGCACTTGTTACACTGGAACGATTTCTAATTTTATGTAAAGGCTGTTAATATAATGTTTCTTATTGTTTGTAGATAATAAGCTTAAGTATGTAACACAATAATAAATGAAGATCTTTAAACATCTGCTAAAATAGCAGTATACTCATTTTACACTTCCATAAAAGAAAAAAAATTACATAAGTTCATATATAAATATTATTGTAGTATTTTATATTTTATACGAGAAGTTCTCATTGGCTGTGGTTGGAGAGTTGGGGCTGCTTGCTCTAGGTTGTCACTTTACACCAGTGCTCTGTCATGATTTTGACCATTTTCAATAAGGCTTCAGTCATCCTGCATGCGCATTATGTCCTACCCTCTCTCCATCTCACGCTGCATGCAAAATTCATCTGTGTCTACCTGCATGTTTGGCTCACTTCCTATCATGTAACTCTTTTTTTCTGAGCTGTGATTGGCTCAGGCGCTTCCTGATTATGGAATCAGACCCACTGCATCCTGTGACTCCTAGCACGCCCTCAGCACATGCTCACCACTCCCTCACTCTAATGGGGACGTCATCAGTCAGTTTACTACAGAAGGTGCTCAATAAAATGTTTTATATGGGTTCCAGCCTTATCTCTTGGCACCTCTTTGTGTTATGTTTTGTTTTTTGTTTTTTTAAAGCATTGCTTTCAGCATTTTTACCTTATTTGTGAAATTTTCACTATAATCGGATGAACTGGTGCCAGTGAACATGATTTAATTAAGTAATTGAAAATGAAGCAATGCTGAGGTTCCAGTTCAGTTTTAGTCCAAGTTCTATAATCTCATGTAACCTAACTTTAAAATAAAAAAATGTATTAAATTTATAATTGTAAATTTATAAATGAAATATATATTTTTCTATTTTGCTCAGTGGTGAGAGGTCTGGGTTTGCAGTTGTCCTCAAGCTGGGAATGTGCCTTTCTTTCAAGTCAGAATAATGTCAGCTATTTTGTATGTTCATTAATGTCCTACAATTCACCAAAATGTTTGGGGGGTTTTTGTACTTCTTTAAGGTGCATGCTCAGCATGATTACTTTATGTGCAGACCTAAAGCTAGTATAATCCTGTCCTGTATCCTTAAATTTTTGCTGTAGTGCTGAATGCTTCTGCAAATGTTTTGAGTGCATGTCCTAAAGTAAGGAATGTAGGAATTGTTACCATTTGACGTATATTCAGAACAATTAACAAAATTGATTATTTATTTAATGAAGTCTGTGTTAAAATTAAAGGTTTTTGGACATTCCCTTGTGACATCCCTGTGAGTAAATATGAGGTAAAAGATTGACTGTGGGAGTAATAGAGTTAAACAGTTAACCTTTAACCTCTTTATGAGTATCCATATGCTGCACTTATAAAATCTAAAAGGCTCTCAGTACAAACTCTTAGTTACTGCATGGCCTCAGTCTTTGCATGATGTGAACGTAATATGATTTATTCTTTAAATAAATGCTAGTAAGTAGCTTGATTGCACAGTCGATTAGATTAGATGCCTATGTTGTTGACTGTGTGGCTTTGTCTTAGTGGAAACCATCTTCAGTAATTACCTGTAACACTTAAATGATCACTGATCAAAAAAGTAAACAAGCACTGAAATCATGAAAATAACACTGAAGCATGTTTTGTTCTATATTAAGGTGTTCATAAAAGATGAAGATAAGAAAACCCAATAATACACTCTTGCTGCCTTTGTGGTGTGTTGGAGCTTGTGAATTAGAAATATAAATGAATGTCTTTCTTCTGCTGTTAAGTTAGAAAAGAAAAACAAACTTCTGTTTCATAGATAGCCGGCAGAATCTGCTTTTCATTGAAACATGAATACTGCGGTCAAACCTGTGAAATTAAGTAACAGATGTGAAAATCTCTCATGAAATAGTTTTAAACGTGTGAGTTTTGCATTCAGACCACAAATATTACTGTTTTTTTTTTTTAAATAAAAGTTGCTATTTGGCTTTAAATACCAGCTGCAGGATAGGATTTTACTGAAGGATTTTTGTCCACGTTTACATTAATCATGATATTTTCACACAAAGTAAAAGACATTTTGGACGTAATCCTAATGGCAACTAATATAATATCATATGCACTCATCAGCCATAACATTAAAACCACAGCATTAACATTGTGTAGACTCCTGACATGCCCCAAACAGCCATCAAGTCATGGACTCTACAAAACCTCTAAATGTGTCCTGGGTTTTCTACCACCAACATGTCAGTAAAAGATCCTTATTGTCTTATTGGAGCCTTATTGGAGATTGGACCTCCATGGATTGAATTAGTTTGTCCAACACATCCCACAGATGTTCAACTGTATTGAGAACTGGAAAATTTGAAGGCCAAGTGAACACCTTGAACCCTGTCAAGTTCTGTATATCGTTGCTTCAGTGTGATCAAATCATTTTTACTGTGTGGAGGGCGAACCATCCTGCTGAAAGAGGCCACAGATTTTGGGGATTACCTTATGTAGTATTACCCAGAACACTGCCTTTTGGACTAGTTTCTGAAAGGATACTCTTCTAGCTCAATACACGGCAAGCTGTGTTGTGGTGTGTTCTGAATCTTTTCCTTCCCTGCCTAAATTAACATTTTTAGCTATTTGTTTTTATACCAAATTTTTATACCTAAAATAACCTTTGGGATCAAACCAGATACTCTGGCTCTCACTCCTCAAGTGCATCACCTTGACTCTGTCTCTGGTAGACCATCATTCTTTCCTTGAACCACTTTTGGTAGGTACCAGCCACTGTTTGGTGAACATCCTACAGTACCTTCCATTTTGGAGATGCTCAGACCGTTTTGGCTTAGCAGTTCTCAAATGCGCTCAGATCCTTGTATGCTCATTTTTCTTGCTTGGAGCACTTCAATTTCAGGATTTATTATATCCCACCCCTTGACAGGTGCTGTATCAAGATAATCTTGTTAGTCACTTCACCGGTCAGTGGTTCTGATGTTGTAGCTAATTGTTTACATATGGGGAGTTCAAGGGGCTGGACGCTGGCCCTCAGAGGCCCAGAATTGATTTTTCCTCCAGGAAATCCTAAACCTTAAATATGTTTTTGCATGTTTGTGTTTAACAGTATTCCCAGTATGTTATTGTGTGTGTGTGTGTGTGTGTGTGTGTTTGGAGCAGTACCCCACAGAGGAAGACATGATTGAGTGGGCAAAGAGGGAGAGCGAGCGAGAGGAGAGGGAGCGTCTGGCCCGGCTTACGCAGCAGGAGCAGGAGGATTTGGAGCTGGCCATCGCCCTCAGCAAGTCTGAGCTCTCTTGACCACGACCGCACCTGACGCGCCAAACACTGAGGAGGCACGTGGAACAGGAAGCAAAGTTACTGGTGCTGAGGCGTACTATGGATACACCGTTTTTAGCTAGAACTCTTTATTAGTCTTACCATTTTCAAATTTCTGTTTAGCCAGTGACTCCTCCTGCAGCAGTGTGGGTTTGGAGAGAGTTTAAAGCCTAAGCGAGAAGTTAAGAAAAGGACTAAAACCTCCTTAGTGTGTGGCTTTGAGGCATGCTTTGTGTGCTTTTAACATGAACTAAAAAGTGAAATCAGTGGCTGCCGTTTATGATCCTAAGTCATTGATCAAACCCATAGTGCTCTGGACCCACACTGGAACATTAACACACTCCACTCCCCCCTTACATTGCGCTGGCTTATGTAAGATGATTTCAAGCTAAAAGTGTGAAAATATTTGGAAGGTTTGACATTTACTAAATTAGACGTCTGGTAAACTGGAAAGTTGAGCCCATCTGACTAAAGAGTTATTGCAATGTAATGTGAATAATGAACAAGCTATGAAGCTGGGGAAAAAAAAAAAGCTCACCGTCTGTGAAATTGGCTCGTCATATATGAAAAATGTAATTTGCATTACAGAGATGTCTCAGCTTTGAATTATACGTGTTGGTGTGTAGAGATGAACTCCTCTAAAATTGGCGCTCACTACATTCACAGCAAAATTCCCAGTAAGGGGTTCTTTCCCTAGGAAACACTTTTGGTTCCCTGAACATTTCAGTGGATGGTTCTTTGGAGGCAGTGGCTTTCAGATCAGTCCTCATTTGTGTCTAAAACTAAGTTTAAAGAACCTCCATGTAATCTCCGTGGCCTAGGAAGGACCCTTAAATTGTCAAGAATCTTTAAACCAATGGAAGGGTTAACATGAATGGATTCTTGTAAACCTGTTTAAAAGCTTTTTCACACTAAAAGCACTGAAATCTGGTTTCAACCTATTGTTCTTCCAGGAAACAAGGCCCTGTTTAGCATAGTTTAAAGAATGCATGATGGTTGTGTTCTTGTTTGGTTTACCCCAGCTTATCTTGTCAAACCCTGGTGCTTTGAAGGTTGTTTAAGTGCATTTTAGAGGGTTCAAATTCAAAACATGATGGAAATCCTTCCATCGTTGGTTCCCATTAGTAGAGTGCTGAAAAAGCTTTATGACCCAGAGGAAGTGTTCTTCAACACATCAAGCTGCCAGTCTTTTGGACTGATTATTGGTTTCTGTTTTTTAGGCATAACATTTTCACTGTTCTGAGCTCCTTATTTTCTTGATACAAGATTCAGAGGTCTTGTATTGACCATTCAAATAACAATCTTAAGTATTTGTGGAAATGTAACTACAGTATATACTACATATAAACTGGTTCCCCTATAATGATGTAATTCAGTATATTCATATCTTTATCTCAATATATCTTAGCAAAAATATTATTGTGGTGAAAAGTGGAACAATACACGATTAATAGGTGAAAGACCCAATGACCTTGACTGCGTTCGACTTTCACAAAATGTGACGTTAACTTTTTAATAGGAGTAAAGTCAGGAACCAGGGAAAACCCAAGGCACTTTTTAGGAGTGCCTCTCACCCAGGCTCTATGTGCTCTTAAGCTGGGGAATGTGGGCTGTAGGAAGAGTGTATGAGTGCAAATCTCTCAAACCATTGAGACAAATTTCTGTGGGGAGAGAGGGAGAGGGGACGAGTGAGGTTTACTACATGCCAAAATAACAAAAATAACTATGTGGTCACCAATTTTCAGTCATGTTTCTTGGATATTGAAATATCAGCTTTTTTGTCCTTACCGATTTCAGTTCTCTGTATGCACTGATTCCAGTGGGACATTGTTCCCTGAGAGCTCCTGTGTTGCTGGTTTGTATTCAGGTTTCCTCTCTGCCTGTATGTTGACCTTAAGGCCATTGTCTGCAAGTCTTAAGTTACTGCAAGAAGCACCTATGGCCTTTTTGGACGATGCATACGCTTTGCCAGTCAGCTCTTCCTGCCAGGACGATCAGACCGAATACAGAAAGTGTTTCTGGCCTTGGGATTTTGACGTATTCAGATGAAGTATTCAGAACGTGCTTTGTGAAGGTTTGCAGTAGAGGGAGGATCTTGGTCAGCATTTCAACCTGAAGGTTGAATGTTGGAAAAAGCACAAGGGAATAGGAAGTCTGTGTGACTCACACTGTTCTCTGACCAATACAACTTTTATATTGCAGTTTATAAACATTTTTACAAGCTTTAAGATCAGTGTTTTACCCTGTATCCCAGACGCAGTACTGCATTAGACTCCAGCTAGCACTCCTTGTATCGAGAATAGGGCTCGTCCTTCTGTTTGTGACTGCTTCTCTCTCAGGCCTGCGTTTCTGTTAATTGTTCATGTATGTATGTATGTATGTATGTATGTATGTATGTATGTATGTATAGGCCTCTAATTCTTCTTATCAAAAACCACTCATGTACTGGCTCCCTACAGTCTTTTAAAAAGACTTGATTTGTTTTATTATTTTTTTTAACTTTAAAAATGTGTTCCTTTTGCTAGGGATTGTTGAATATGTTCAGTAACGTAATTAAATCTAAAGAATAAATAAGAGCCTTTCAAGTCAATTTTATTGTTCCCAGTCATTGACTGTCAATCAAATGCTGTTGAGTTCAGCAATAAGGTTTAAAAACTTTCCGGCCTTGAATAATCACTCAAGGTTAAAGAACCGTGAGCAGAAATGCTCCTCCGTATATTCTACACTGCACTATAATTATCTGCTAACCAGTTTAACATTTCCACCCTCTCTGAAATGTGAAACACTGGCATTTAATCTCAGAATAAACGTCATTTTGCAGCATGGCCGCAGTCCCTACTTTAGTAGCCCAAGGCGATCATTTTGAACTTTTTACCTCTACTGTTGTGGCTGGAGTGTATAGCTGGGTTATGTAAAGCTATAAACGTGTTGAGTTTGTTAAACTTGTTTAGTCTTTGTTGAACCATTTTAGTCGTGTTAATGTTCAGGCTCAGTTGGTTTGCTGGTTTCCTGGGCGGAGGGGGGAGGGGGTGGTATTCAGATCTTTTTCTTCTAACCTGTTTTAAGGTCTTTGTTAGTGTCATAGAAAAAAAAACCAGTGTATCTACATATGTCTGCCTGCTCAGCCTGCAGGGGTTTCATGCTGAGTGCTTCAGCTGAAGTGTCAGTCCTGAAGGCGCTGTAACAACAACAGCCAGCTGTTTAATTTTAGGGGTAAAAATATTAGACAATATAGAGGAAACCTTTATTCTCATACCCCAGGATATGAGTGCGAGCAACTCGGCCTTCACATATAACAAGAATATAATAAAATGACCACTCAGTTTATAAATGTGACAGAGTGAGATGTCAGTGATGTGAATATTGTACAGTTATAAATAATAAATTAGAATAATGAGTATTGCTCCTCAGGATTGAAGTATGGCTGTGGAGCCTTGCGCTTTCCTTCAGCGTTACTGCGTGAAACTGTACGTGTTTACTCAACATACAAGCTAACGGCCCGTGTATCAGTGGCATTGCTACTGGGGTTTGGAGTGGGGGGGCAGGGTGGACCCAGTCCTGGGTTTATAGCCATGGTACACATTTAATGAAAAACCCTTTTACACTTGCTACATTTAGCAGACGCTTTTATCCAGAGCGACTTACGCATCATTACAGGAGCAGTAATTTTTTTTATTGCTCTACCCATTGGGGTGTTGCTCAGGAACCCAATGGTGGTAGTGCTAGAGGTGGGATTCAAACCTGCAACCTCTTGATCCATAGGTCCATAGGCAAATACCCTTCCACTAGAGCACCACCACCCCTAACAGACTCTCTTATCCAGGGTGGCTTCCAATTCCTAACTACAGGGACCCCTGGAGCATCATGGGATTAAGGAGCCCAAGGGTGCTAGTGCTGAAGGTAGGATTCAAACCTGCAACCTGATGTCCACAGGCAGGTATCCTACCACTGGACCACCACCACCACTTTTGCCAAGATTCTGGTAAAAATTAGTTCTTGGAAATCTTAGTGTGTCTGAAAACATAAAGCTTGATATTATATGCTTACATACGAAAAAAAATTGATTAATGAAGTTTTTGAATTCAATTCATGCATTTAAATAGTGTCAGTGTCAGAAAACATGTTGTAGAAGGATTGCACTGTAGATCAGGTAAGCATTTCGGTGAAGACCAGGTCCTGCGGGGGGACAGACATGCATGACAGTAAGTTGCTCGTGAAAGGTGAAGGTTCTCGGTCGGGCCGCTGGTTGGCCTGTTTAGGCTGGGGGCGGAGTGCTCTAGGACCCGGCGGAGTGACTCTGCTTCATTCCTGCAGGTTTGGAGACAGTGTCTCTGTGGGACAGGAGTCTCTCACCTCCCGATCCCGGCTTTCCGCGGACTCCAGCCTCAGGATTAGACTAGAGCCCGCTTCCCGTTTGGGATGAGCTTTTGGAGACGCAACAAAAAGGATGACAACAAAAAGTGAGTTCGCCGAACTGACGGGCTTTGAGTGTTTAATAGTGTGTGTGTGTGTGTGTGTGAGAGAGAGAGAGAGATCCTTCCTCCTGATCCCCCTAGTGAGTGCAGGTGGGTCTGAGAAGCTCCCCATCCTGAAACTGCAGCTGGGGGATTTCTAGGAATTTACGATTCATCGATTACGATTCTGCCATCCAGCGATTATACGAAGGAAATAATCGACCTTAAAAGATTAAACTGAGAAAGACTCACTGGAGAAGTTCCCTCGATTCTGGGAGATGATATCTGTACATCTGTTCCTCTTCTGAGATGCTCTGCAGGTGGAAACACCAGTTAACACCGTGTTAACAGGCTGGTCACTTTAGAGCGGTTCAGAATCCTGAAGCAGTGCACGTTATTCCTCTTGAAGACATTTCTATTGATGGCATTTATTCTTGTTATTAACATACATGCTTACATTATTATCATTGCATTTACATTATTCCATTATCGTTTCAATCTCATATTTCAAATTCAGTACCATGAACCTTTTAGGTGTAAAAGTGACTATGTTGTTTCCAAAGTCAGTGTAGATAATCATGATCTCAGTATCAACCAAAACAATCAGGTTTATGATTCTGGCCAGAATCGAACAGCCCTTGATATTTCTGGGTTTTGAGGGATTGGTGGGATTTCTGTGTCGCTGGTTGGAGATGCCAGAAAGCCAGCCATCCTCCCATAGACACTAAACACTGAAAAAAAAATTCTTCAGGTGGCAGCTGGACCTGGTGTCCCTGTCTGTGCCCGAAGTGAAGGGGGATTCCATTCTGAGACGCTGAAAGACTCCCCACATGTAGTGGAACATGAAGTAAAATACGTAAAATTTCCAGTTGAAGTCCCCTTTCCATTCAGCACGCTTTCTTGTCGGATCTCCTTCAATGAGGAAGTGAAGAAACTCACGCTCAGAAAAAAAAGTGGACTGACAGCTCAGGCTCACTGACTTCTCTGCGAGATTTCCTCATTGCTGACATAGGTCACAGCCAGCTCCGCCTGAACAGGGTGAATTGTACCTGTAGTGTTTTATTTGCCTGTAAATCTGAACACCTCAGAGGGTTTTACCCTTTAAGGAAAGGTGGCACCATTATGTCAAGTAAGATTTTCTATTTTCTCCACAAACAGATTCACCAGGGAGCCATACACACCACCCCAGCTCAAATGTGACCTTCTGAGATATTTTAGGACCATAATCGCTGCATTTGCATACTTTAATTGAGAAAATTAAAGGAAAGGTATTTTTTCCCCCAAAAATGAACAGGGGTTAAGCTAAATAATACTTTAAGACACAATATGCATCATGCTGCACTTTTTGATGTGCTGGAACAGAATAATCGAATCAGCAGTCCATCAAACAAAAAGAACTGTTGAATCATTTCGGTGATGAGTGATAAATATGTTATTACCACTCTTTTCCCTTCAGTTAAAGATCTGGAGTGACTGGTTTCTACTATGATAAGATAATTTTTTTTTTTTTTTCAACAATAGTTCCATGAATGTTCTGATTTTGGTTTCATCCGTGTGATCCTGTAATTGTGCTATTGAACGACTTTACTGATTATTAGGTGCTGTTTACAGTGGAGCTAGTTTTCGAGCTGGTTGGTTGTTGTTTGTCGCACTAATAATCAGCTGATCTCTGAAAGTATTCCTTGTTCTTCAAAATGACAAAGAGCTTTAAAATATTACAGCTGAATCCGTGCTGTAACAGAACTGATGCATTTGTGATCTGCTTTTAGGAACACACTTGAAAAAGAAGATGCACCAGACTCCCCGATCTCCTCCATAAAGTCAGTCTTCATCATTAAAAACTTATTGTTTGCCTTATCACTCACATTTTATCCACACACTGAAGCTGGTTAACCCTGAGATCGTTTTGTTCTGCAGGATGCCGGTGATAGAGAATGATGGGCTGGATCCTGTCATTACAGACTTCAGGTAAGAGAGCGCTTTCGATTGTCTGTTTAAGCCATTTTACATCTGAGCTGAATGTGAATGCTGAGCTGTTTTGGGTGTTTTTCTCCGGATCGAAGGTGAGATGGGGATATTGTGTTACTCGTAACAATGCGGCTCTTTCACATGTTCTTTTGGCACTTTTCTCTAGTTTTGGCTTCGTGTTATTGATACCCTCTCCTCCCTCTTCGACCTTAGGTTACGACTGCCGGACAATAAAGATGAATCTGAAGGCAGTGGAACATCCACTTCGTAAGTTGTGGTTTGTTCTTCTCTAAATTCATTGACTAGCTGGTCCCCAAAACCAATTACAAATGCTTCTGTGTGTAGTTTTTGTCCTCTGTGGACAGGGCTTGCCCAAGGCTTCGTTATCTAATTGAGTTGCTGCAATTTTGCAGTTTGTCATGAATTAATTAGGGTTGATGTGGGATCATTTATTCCATCGCTCTTGATCGCTCACATCTGCTGCGTATTACTGCAAGATGTTTTTTGTGAGAGAATCAGTCATATGGATGATTTTAGCTGACCTGGGCTGAGTTGCTATATTGTGACTGAACAGACAACATCATGCTGTTTCTTAATAATACACACACACACACACACACACACACACTCTCTCAAACACCAGCAGAGACTTCATACTTCATGTTCTCCTTATTTGCTGTGAAATATCAGGCATACAAAATCACAAACACGCTTTTTTTATTGCTATAGTGGCTCACTGCAGCATTTTAAATGAGACCTAGTAGTCAGAACTGGGGTTTCTGTGTAAATTTACTTTGCTCATCATTGGGTCTGTCATTTGAGTAACTGTGAAAGGTCTCAGTTATTTGGGGTGTTTCCCTTTTATAAAAGGCTTGTGATTCTGCAGGCTGTTCAGATTAGCGTCTCAATTCCACATCACAATGAGTAAGTGTCCCACCCCTCACTCCAACAAACAAGCCCTCACAGCTCACAAACTTCCACGGTCACAGCTCTCTTTAAAATAAGCTGGGCATCTCCAGAAACAGTCAGACAGTGGCTTTCAGTTAAAATCTTCATCTGAAAAACTCAAGGTAAAGTCAAAGTAAAGAATATGGTACTGAAATGACTGTAGAGTAGGTTTAAAATGATAGAAACTGACAGCAGTGCTCGTTAACTTACAAAACCCACAGGCGGAAATGGTCAATAACAGAACAGGGCACATCTTACAGGCACAGAAAGCACAGCTAACTGTATAACATTTACAGAACACAGA
Source organism: Hepsetus odoe (assembly GCA_017165825.1). Taxonomy (NCBI): domain Eukaryota; kingdom Metazoa; phylum Chordata; class Actinopteri; order Characiformes; family Hepsetidae; genus Hepsetus; species Hepsetus odoe. The sequence continues at coordinate 22,803,928 of CM029373.1, read as the reverse complement.
ACTATATGTTTATTTTAAGGCTCAATTTGTTGAATAGGAGGCAAAATGTCTATTTGTCTTTTAACCAAATCTTCACCCATAATAATGTGATTTCTCAATGCCGTTTTCACGGTTACTGATATAAAAACTGATGTAGCGTGTGCTCTAAATCTTCTGATCTTCATGTACAAGAATGAATTTCACACCCCAGATCGATTCATAATGAGCTCTTAGTGACACACATTTGGTGCACACAGAAGTTTCATTTGTATCCATCAAGAGATGATGTTTCTTTTATATAATGATAAAATACCGAGCATTTTTAAGTCCCACATGCTGACACGTTTCAGATGTGGCTAGACCGGAAGCAGGTTTGAATGAGTTAAAGAGAACAAAGTTGAAGTGTGTGGAAACTCTGCCGAAAGGATGTGAGATTAATGAATTTTTGTGTTTTGGCACGTGCCAGTGGTTTATTCTTTGGCTGGCGGACTGAAATCAGTGTGTGTTACTATGTGTAAACATGCAGTAATGACTTCAGCCACAGTGGTTATGCATTTAAAGAGTCTCATTCCAACAATGACTGTCAAAAAATCACCTGCTTGTTGCTAATTGTTTGTGTTTCACTCTCACCCTGAAGGTTTGTTTGTTTTGGTCAAATTTGTTTACCATTTAAGGTATATATTTTGGTGTTAAACCCTTAAGGCATATTATTTAGTTACTGCTATGAAGTATTTGGTAATTAAACTGGTTATGTTGTGTAGTATGTAGGACAGTAAGGAATAAAGGTGTAGATAAACAAATAATGGCTTTTGGTTTATGTGATTCTTTATAACAGTGTAACAGTAACATTTGATTTGCTGAGCAAGCAGCTAAGAACACCAT